>KQ962312.1:3066-21580 GCA_001563735.1 Leucoagaricus sp. SymC.cos | reverse complement strand
TGTCTTATTGTCTTGTTCTTTCTGTAATAGCTGCTGTACATATTCTTTGTCTGCCAGTTGCTCAGCTATGCTTGCTGCTAGTGCTCATTGTCATTTTCTTCTGGCAGAATTGTCCTCTGCATAGGACTGATGTCGTTTATGCCTTTGTTCCATTTGGCAAGGTGAGTTAGTAACACTTTACCAAATATTATGACCTTAAGAGCTAACTCAGGTTGCAACATTGGCAAAGACTTGAGGGTGATCAAGGAAAAAGTACAATTGGTAAAGCATAAGGCATATAGGGCTCTACCTAAGGTACTTATACTAGGAGCACAGGGTAATACAGAGTATACAAGAATAGGAGACACAGAATAATACCAGATATCAGAAAATAAATACTGTAGTCCATGTAACTATCCAGAGTAATCTATTCTGAGTTGTAACAAAGAGATTTTTAATCCACATCAACTAGTGTAAGGCTTCAGAGAGTGCTACATACTCAGCTTCAGTAGAAGATAAGATGATGACAGATTGGTGATGTGAAGTTCACATCAAAACATAACTGCCAATGAAAAGAAAGTATCCAGAAGTGCTCTTGTGAGTACTGGAATCACTAGCAAAATTAGAATCTGAATAAACAATTATTCCCTCATTTTTAGCACCATCAATAGTCAAGCAATAATCTCAAGTTGCCAAGAGATAGTGACAAATATAATAGACTTTTTGGAGATGATCCAATAAAGAATTTGTGGTATGTTGTGACAGCTTAATAACTACAAATACAATATCCAGATATGATCCTATTATCAGGTATAAAAGGGACCCGATCACTTGCTAGAATTGAGAATATAATTAGGAATTGACAGGGCCATCATTAGGAAGTGGCTGATAACTAGCTGGGAGAGGAGTTTGAGCTGGAGCAGTTTTTATGCCATAATGCTCAAGAACTTTGTTTAAATAGCTAACTTGATCAATGAAGATCCATCTATTTTTGTGATCACACATAATATGCAAACCAAGGAATTTCTTTAATTCTTCTTGATCTTGGCATTTCCAATGCTTCATGAATTGAAGCTTCTTTTCCTGAAGGAGGATGATGTTCTTACCTATAAAAAGCATGTCATTGATATAGACAATTGCATAAATGCATTGACCAGTCTTTTTATCAAGATAAACATAGACACTAGCATCATATTTGCATCACTTAAAGCCAAATTTGAGCATACTCTTAGTAACTTCTTGTCACCAGACTAAGCCAGCCTTCTTAAGGCTGTACAATACACAGTCAAGTTTCTATATGAGATATTCCTTTCTTTTAATATAAAACCCTTCAGGCTGTTCTATGTAGATTTCCTCATCCAGTTTGCCATATAAATAGACAGTGCAAATGTCTACAGACTCAATGGTCATATTCTCAAGCACAGCAATAGTGAGCATGACATGAGTAGTTTCATAACATACAACTAGAGAAAATAATTCATCATAGTTGATTCTTTTGACTTGAGAGAATCTATGTGCAACAAGTCAAGAACAAAGACATCCATCAGACTTTTTGAAAAAAATCCAGCAATTTTTAATTACTTTGTGATTAGCAGAGAGCAGGACTAAGCAATACACTTAACACTTCTTCAAGGCATCAAGCTCTTTCTTACATGCATCTAACCAATATTTGTGTTCTTTAAGTGGCAGCTTTTGTAAGTCAGTGAATACTTTGTGTCCAGATATTTCACCAAAAATTCTGGAGCATTAGCAGTGTTTAACAATATTTTCATATATTCTACTCCCCCCTCTTTCACAATTTGTGCCCAATCACATTGAGATCTCCTGGGAGGTAAATGAGAATCATCAGAATCCAGTCTTGATTCATCAGATAGTCCTGATCTAGGTCCAGTTGGTGCATGTGAAGTCCATGGTAGTAGAACATCAGTCTCTGGTGCAGAGCAAGGTGTTGTGAATATAAATCTAGAAGTACTATCTGGATTCATTGCTGGGCAAGTTTGTCTCTGTGACTAGCAAGGTTCTTTAGGATCTAGAGATGATCTTAGTGCCTGAGTCTGCAGATGTGAGGGCATATGACTATCAGGTATTCTAATTGTAAAAGGTTTAATTAGATTACCATACTTGTTGAAGGTATGGGAGAGTTCATGATCTATATCAGGTTTAGGACTTTGTATTGGTGGAGAATGATCTGGTGATGTATATATAGGAGAACCACATGACAGAGAGGGAGATCTCAATCTGTGTAAAGAACCATAACTCAAAAGAGTGGTCTCACAAGAGGATTGTGAAGGAGAACTTGGTACATGAGATAGTGAAGCACTTAGACCAGGTATTGTAAAAGATGTTAGAGGTCAAGGAGCTGTAAGAGGGACAGAAGATGTCATTCTTTGACTACTGCTTAAAGTTATACTCAAACTCAGTAGAAGGTCCCCTAAATTAGCAGGTGGATTTTTGGGAACAGTTTCATCACCAGAAGGTATACTAGGAACTGGTGGAGGAGGTGTATCTTTTATAATTCTGCAAGTATTTCTGGCACAATAAAGAAACCACTCTTTGTCAAATATAGCAGTAGATGATACAAAGATCAAATTATTATGTGTATATCTTAGAAAACAATATGCTTTCAAGAAAAGCTCATATTCTAAGAATATTATCAGCTTAGAGTGTGGACTCAACTTATTAGCTTGAAGTTCTTTAGGAATAAAGACATATGCTCCACAACCAAATACTTTTAGATAACTAATATTGGGTTTGTGACCTAATGTGACTTCTACAGGAGTTTTCCATTTGAGACATCAAACTGGAGTTCTATTATAGGCATAGATAGTAGTGGATATCACAAATTCCCAAAAAGATTCAGTGAGATATGCATCTAAGGCCATGTGGTCAATCAGTTTGAGTGTACTTAAGTGTCATACCTTACTGGTCCCATGTGGTCCCAGGTTCAAACCCAGCTAGATGTAGACTTTATTCCTGCTAGCTTAGACTATCAGTGCATGAAGCGTAATAGCTTAGCAATAAAGCAGGTGACACCAAAATGAAGGGGCATAGTCCTGGATGGGATCTAGGTAGTTCTGGTCCAAGGCAATTGCTGGCACCCTCCAGAGTTTAAGCCAGCTTCTAGTATAGCCAGGGAGGGTCCTTGAAGGGGGTGACTGGCTTTGGTCAGCTACTTTCTGAGTCATGTATTGAAGGTCACACTGTGATGGTGTGGTTGATATATGTGCTTTGTCCAAGTCCAATATACTGGCTGAAGGGATGATGCTCTCTTGATAAAGGAGCTTAATGAGGTATATATGTCCTGCCATTCTGGAAATAAGACATGATAAGTGAGGGATTATAGGGAAATAACAATCTGACCCATGTGAGACTGTGTGCATTGGGACAGAACACCCTCCACCTGTTCAGATCCAGTATGTCTGGTTGAACTCCATAGTTTGGGTTGTTAGTAAGCATCACCTAATCTCTGGATCAAGAAAACTGGCCTCTTTGCTGGTCAATGTGCTATGTCATGATACCTCTGGCATTACCTTGGAATCAATCCAGTAATGGCACCTGTGAGGCATAGAGCCCAGACAGTTATAACCACAGTAATCAGGCCTGTAGGGGCATAATGAACTGGCTGCTGGGTAACAGGAAGTAACTAAGGTCATAGGCCATAGCAGTGTGACTGGAAAATACCACACTGGCTCGAGAGGACTATATTCTATGTCAGTCAGCCTAGTACAGATAAAATAATCAGGTTCTGGCTTAAGTTGATTCCATGTCACTGGACTTCAATGTTATACAGGCCCAGTAGGAGTTACCTACAAAGAGCTCTATAGGCAGGCACTCTAGTGTCTCTTTATGTCAGCATTGCTGGTGCTGGGGACATTTGACTCATACCTGTCATTCTCAGGCCCCCTGATGCCTCTAGTATGCTGGTCCTCATACTGAGACTGGCCACCATGACTATGCTTTCTGCTGCAGAGGTAACCCCTCTGTGAAGCCACCCCAGAAACTAACCCCTGTGAGAGCCCCATGCTCACATGCCACATGTTGTGTGAACTGCAAAGGTGACCACAGTGCTTCTGACCAACAATGCCCATTCTGATGTCATCGCTTTGACTGGGGGTGGTTGGCTGAAAAGTTGGCCCCTTTGGACTTATGGGAGGCATTCCAGGAGATCTCCCAGAAGACAGCAGAGGCTGAGTGCAAGGGTAGGCACACACTTGGCCATCACCACTGAAACTGAAATATCGACACAGGCTCTCATCACCAATGGAGGAGGGGAGCATTTGATCTAGCTGACTGTGATGGATATTTGGGACTCACTAGCTGTTTTGTCTCTTATGTAGTTGTCTTTGGCTTTCCTCTGTTACAGTATCCCAGGCTACTACCCAGGGATGGACTGCTATCATGCACCATCTAATAAATTTTTGATTTTTTTTTTTTAAAAAAAAAGATATACATCTAAGCATATAGCTTGTACTTTAACAGTAATCATCTGATTAAACTGTTCAGCATGTCCATTCTGTTGATACATGTAAGATGCAGACATCTCATGAACAATACCATGTGATTTTAAAAATATTGTAAATTCCAAAGACAAAAACTCTTCTTCTTAATCCATATAGAGTTATTTCATCTGAAGACCACTCTGCTTTTCAATAAGTGCTTTCAACTCTTTGAAAGCAGCTAATGTCTCAGATTTTTGCTGGAGGAAAAAGGTCCAGACAAGAGAAGAGTAATTGTCAAGAAGAGTAAGACACCACTTCTTCTGATAATAAGATTTGATAGAGAACTCTAGGAGATTAGCATGGATCAATCCCAGATATGACAGATCATGCTTCTCAGAAGACAGAAAGCCTGTCTAGTTTTTCTTGTCTAATTGGCATTCAGGACAGATTAGATTGTTTAATAGAATATTTATCTCTGAGATACTAGAAGTATTTTTGGAACAGTGCCTGAGAACATTTCTCAAAGGATGTCTGAATTGATAGTGCCAGATCTCATAATCAGTGTCACACACTGACATTGCAATATTGATCAAAGACTGAATAACATTGTAATGCACATAGTGCAGACTTTTCTCTTTCATGATAGGTTTAGTAATTATAAAGGTACTACCTGATTTGTGAAGAATTTTTGTTTCTTTCTTATTTACTTTAACTCTGAAACCTTGCTTCATAAAGGAGCCAAGAGAGAAGAGATAATTTGCCATACCCAGTATATAAAATACCAGCCAAAGTGACTCAGCCTTAATCTCACTACTGATCTCATGCTCAATTAGGATAGTACCAACACCCATTACATACAATGGAGCATCTTTGTTAGCTATCTCAACAATGCCAAAATTGCCTTTTTTATATTCAGCAAAATCTTCAATATATGGAGTGAAGTGGTGTGAAGCACCACTGTTAAGGAGCATGTGATGATCAAATTCATAATTCCCACATGAACAACATGCATTAAATATATTCTCTGAATTTATATCTGTATTCATACAAAGCATAGGAACAGGCATAGATAAATTTCAAACAGGGTATCTCTGATCAACAGATGAGCCATGTACAAAATTGTCAAACAAGTCTGTTATATATGGTCCATCAGAGTATTGAACTCCTTGTAGTATACCATAGGACAGCACTTGTATAGAGGCTTTTGAGTGAGCCTGAGAGAGCAGAGATGCTTGACCTTGGCCCTCTGACCCTGAATCATTCCATCATCCAAGCCATTGTTTGGACTGCAAGATATTGTTAGGAATAAACATCTGTGAGAATAAATTTGATATATACATATAGACATCATCACCATAGTCTGACTCATCATCACCAAGTGACACTATGTCAGCATCAATGTGAGTCATAGCAGGAGGAACATAAGAAGCAATGGGCAACATGGAAGGAGGAAGTGAGACAGCAGATAGAGCAAAAAAACTGGGAGGCTTGAAAAGAGGGAACTCAGCATGAGTGGCATGAGTCTGGGAGGCTGATGACATAGCTCCCAATTGTTGATCCCATAATTCAAGTGCTTTCTCACTAGCTGCTTGATAGCACATCTTTTTAAACTTTAGTCTCTTGATAAGAGACTCCTCAACTGGAGTACTGAGGTGTTCTGCCAGTAGATGCAGCAGAACAGTAGACTTAAGTACTCATAACGCTCTTGTATCATTAACTTTCTGTTGGGTAGAAATACCTGAGACCTTGAGAGATTTAATAATGGTCAGCATAGTGATCCCAAATACAGTGCCGATCCTAGAAATTCTTGTTACCAACAAGCTCAGAGACAGCAGAATAAATCACAGCAGAAGCCATTGAGATCTAAAATAAATGTCTATAAGTATCATGACTGAATTAATGAATCAGAGCTACAAGACTCACCGACTATATGCATAGTATAGGGGATTTACAAATTGCCAAGAAAGAGTATAGCAGGACCAACTGTCATATTCTTCAATAGGAACTGACAACTCTAGCATAGTGGCAAGTGTCAAAGACATCTCAGCAATGCCATACTTGGCTAGTCAGAGTCCATAACCCATTGAAAGCAATATGAAGCATAGCACAGTGTGAGAGATTGAAACAACTCATTACTTATGATATTGATAGTTGAGGTAGAAATATTGAAGAGTGAAGAGATATGAGAGAACTTGCAGTAGTAAAGCTAGAGGCAAATGATGTAGTTCAGAGCACAGAAGACTTAATTATTATAGATGAAAATATAGTTCTTATATACTAACTACTATGGCTGTGTATAATGCAACATAAAAGACAATAGGATATTGCATGTACTACTACTAGTGAATAGCATAAAAGAGCATAACTATGAAGTTCTAGGATACAATAATATATAGCATAATACAGGAGTCTGTGTTATTGTTTATTATAAAAATATAGGATACCACTAATAGTATATGCACTAATAATAGAATGTCTGATAGGTATATAGAGCATTTACTCAATTCAACAAGATCCATCTAATCTAGTACATATTGGTATGTTTTCTTTTTTAAGGATTCATAACAACAAAAGCAGCATACCTGGTTACTAAATAAAGCAGAGGATGTGATTACCATAGGTCTTGCAAGAGGGCCTACCTTCCTGCCTAGCAAAGTACTGATGGAGGCATATATAACATAAGTTAGGGAGATAACCCCTCTACCAGAATAATATTATTTTTTATATCAATTGTCCTCACCCAGCATAATTGATATACTGACATGTCTTGCCAACTATGCCAGACTATAGAAATAAGTTAGCAGTACCTAATTCAGAAGACTGCTTGAAAAAGACTGAAAAATACACAGATATGTGTGAAACACATAAAGATGCAGTGTGATAGGCTGAGTTGTGTTAATTACCTATGAACAACATAGTCCTCCAACTGTCTTTTGCTCATATCTGTCTGTAATTTCTGTTGTTTGCCAAGAAACTTTTTTTGTTCTGTTACTACAGTAGTAAAGAACACATGAAGCCTATTTTAACCTACTGATAGTTAATATCTGTATCTCTAGACTGATAAATAAGAATTTTACATAGGGGACAAAAAGGGGACAAATAGGGACAATATGTGCATATATATGATGAGTGCACATAGATTGAGAGATAGTAATACTAGACATTACAATATATTTTATATAAGATACAATAATTAGGGGGAAAAATAAGACATTGTGGAGACACAGAAACAGAATAAGATAATAAATAGAAAATATAATTTGGATGCTCCTAGTGAGCTTTATATGATGTCAGTGTGTCTTGATGTCACTTCTCATCACTCCCACTCAACAAGATACACAGAGATACTCCTAATCATTTGCAAAAATTTACAAAGGCTTCACAAGGTAAAGCTTTTGTAAATACATCAGCTAGCATAGTCTTTATAGAGACATAGTGTAATTTGATGTCTTCTTGTTCAATATACCCACAAATAAAATGATGTTAGATGTTGATGTGTTTAGTATGAGAGTACAAGATCAGATTTCCAGTGAGCATGATATATCCTTAATTATTGGCATGAATAGTTATAGCTTCAGCTTGTGGAAAGTCAAGTTCTTTGAGAAGGGTATGAAGCCAGATAGCTTCTTTTGTGACATTGGTGGACATGATGCATTTGGCTTTGATAGATGATATGGCAACAACACTTTATTTCTTGAATAACTAAGAAACAGATCCCCTAGCAATATTGAATATAAAACTGCCTATAAATTTTCTCATGTCCAGATCTTGAGCCCAGTTAAAGTCACTCCATCCTACTAGATCAAAATTCCCCTCTTTCTGTCACTCAATTGTGAGTTGGAAGTTGGCTGTGCCTTTAAGATAGTAAAGGATATGTTTAGCAGCTGTTAAATATAGAATGCCTAGATTTCCTACAAATTGTGCAATAAAGCTAACAGTGAATTGGATATTGGGTTGAGTCTAAGTTATAAAGAGTAACAAGCTGATGAGTGAGAGGTAATTAATACTTTTAGCATATTCAATATAAGTATTTCAATTATGAAAAGTTGTAAGGAATTGAGTGATGAAGAGGCTATGAGTGACAGTGAGCAGAGTTGAAATCAGATGATAGTTCTATATGTCAAATCTTGTGATGAGTCTATAAATATATGCAGATTGATCAAGATAGATCTTGCAACTGGGATAATCTCAAGTAACTTGAATACCAAGAATATACTTGAACTTGCTGATGTTAGTAATCTTGAAATAATTAGTGAGGTTATTTTTGAACAAAATAATCTCACAGAAATTTGGACTCACCACTGCCATATCATCCACATACACCAGAATAATGAGCATGATCTGCTCATTTTGATGCAGAATATAAAGATAATTGTTAGTAAATACTTAAATAAATTCTAGACCTATAAAAACTTCATGAAGTTGTTTTTTCTACTATTGTCCAGCTTGTTTCAAGCTATATAACATCTTTTTCAACTTCTAATATTGTCTATCAGCATGTAAATCTTTTACACTCTTCAATACTTCCATATAGATGTCTTTATTGAGGTTTCCTTGAAGATATGTGCCTATAATATCAACTTGGTAGATATCAAAATCTAAGAAAGTGGCCAAGGAGAGGAAAACACAAAGAGTAGTGAATTTCACAACAGAGAAAAAGGTTTCAGTATAGTCTTCACTAGGAACTTATGAGAAACCATGTACAACAATGCAAGCCTTGAATTTCATGTGATTACTATAACTATCAAGCTTCTTATAGTAAATAATGCAGCTGCCAACAGCCTTCTTCTCCTCAGATAAGTCATTAATCCATTTGAAAACTCCTTTTTTCTCCAGTTGATCATATTCAGTCTTTATGGCCTTTTTTCAGCCTTCAACATCTGAAAATTCAACTATTTCTTAGTAGGAATCAGGTTCTCTATTGATGGTAAGGAAAGCAAAATGTGTTGATTCATTTTGAATGTAACATTGAGTAGGTTTATGCACATGACTTGAGAGGTCATAATGGAGAAAGTTCTCCCACTTGTTTGACCTTTTCAGAGCAGAAAGAGAATTAGTGGGATCATATTGAGGTGAAATCAAAGAAAGGAGATTTGGAGATTGTTTGACAATAGACTTAGTGAGTGGGGATTTGACTTCAGAATTGGGTTTATTTATAGCTTTATCTGCAAGCTGATCAATTTTATCAGAAGATAATTTAGAGAGATCTTTTTTTTAAAAAAAAATCAAATTTATAAGGTAGTGTGTATTAGCAGTCTGCCCCCAGGCTACTAATACAGAGAAGGGCCAGAAGCAACTAAATAAGATACAGCCCAGCTAAGAAGTCCAAATCATCTATTGCAACTGGTGACCATCTAATATTCTCCTCTACTTCATGTGATAAGGGCCTTGTTGATATTTCAGTTCTGTTAGGTATGGCCAAGCAAGCATCTGTCCATGTGCTCAGCTGCTGATGTCTTCTGAAAAATAATCTGAAATGCCTACTGTCTTAGTGGCAATACTAGGAGAGTATAATAAAGTATGACACTGTAACCTTCATATAGTGTACAGCATACAGATATGGGGCTTCTGTAGAGATCAGATTTTGGGAAAGCAGTATAGAGGGGTTACTCTTGTAAGGATCTGGAATGTGGCAGCCAATCACAAAGGACTAGCATATTGGGAGAGAGAAGGAGAGAGCGGGGAAGTATAGCTTGACCTAGTACTAAATAGTCCTAGTATACTACATGATACCAGAATAATGAGAAGGACATAGCAGGAAGCTGGTCCAAGAGAAGGAGAATGAGTCAAGCACAAAAGAGTGCTTGACAGAGATAGCAGTAGCTTACTCAGCTAAACCACAAATTTGGGGGCCACAAAAGTGATCAGGAGACAGACATAGTCCAAGTGTCACATAAGTGCACTCAAGCTAGTAGAGAGGCCCTAACCAACCATTGAAGCAGAAGAGAGCTGAGAAGGAGGGTGTACCAACCTGGGCAAGGCCCAGAAAGATGCAGAGAAAGGTGGAGGAGTATAGCTGAAGTATGCTTAACTCAATACTAAAAGAGTAGATAGATGTCACAAGCATCCCAGCCATGGAGATAATAAGTGGATGTTATAAACTCTTGAATGGAAAGGATAGTAGACTGTAAGTGACCCTAGAAGGGCAGCAAGACTGCAAGGAAGAGGGCACACCAGAGCAAAGATAGTGGTACATGAGAAAAAAGGGTTTGATTAGAGAGATCAATAGATGTGAGTTCACTTGGAGTTTCATTCTTATTGAACTGAACATCATATGAGATAATAAATTTGCTGTTTTTAAGGTATTCCAGATGCCAACCCTTTGTTTCATCAGTTTACCAACCTAATATTCAGACTCTCACTGCTCTCAACTCTAGTTTCCCACATCAAACTTTCTTTGAGATGAGTGTCTATCTGAGAGAACTGAAAATATAGAG
This sequence comes from Leucoagaricus sp. SymC.cos, assembly GCA_001563735.1. Classification (NCBI taxonomy): domain Eukaryota; kingdom Fungi; phylum Basidiomycota; class Agaricomycetes; order Agaricales; family Agaricaceae; genus Leucoagaricus; species Leucoagaricus sp. SymC.cos. Next base: position 10,725 of record KQ962312.1, on the reverse strand, counting down.
ATAAGAAATGTCTGATTTATGATCAGTCCAGGCCTTATAGAGGACCATTCCTTTGAGTCCTGATGTAGTGGTGAGGGATTGAATATAGATGGCATATATAAATATCTCTTCTCAGTAGCATAAGTCAATCTCTGATATATGTAACATGCATCTCATTATCTTCAGAAAGATAGCAATAGCATATTCAGTGATACTATTCTGCTTATGCTAGTAAGGATTTGTTGTCTCATATATAATTCTGTTAAGAGAATAGAATTTTTTTATTGCAGAATTGATGAATTTAGTACTATTATTGCTTTAAAGACAACAAACCTTGACTTCTGACTACCTTTCCAACAAGGCAATAATATCACAAACAGCAGTTTCAACATTCTCCTTGGACTTCAAGAGTTGAGTGACAGAGTATTGGCTACTGACTTCAACTACAACAAGAGTATATGTATACCCATCTCAGATAGAAACATTTATTGGTCCAGTTAGGTCTATAATAACTAATTTCATTTTCTCATAATGCAAAGAACTGGCACTTGGAAGTGGTAAACAATAGGACTTGCCATGTGTGCAACCAGTATATAGATAATCATAATCTTTGGGCAAATAGATTTTAAGACTTTGAACTAACCCTGTTTATTCTATAGACAGAATAGTTGAGAGACTCAAGTGTTTCATATGTCTATGCCAGAGTCACATAGAGTCATGCTTTACAAGGTGAGCACAATATTGTTTAGTGATCTCTTTATAATGAACTTTATAAAGGGTGCCTGTTGATCCTATAAAAGTTGTATGTATGATATCTTCTCCATTCAGAGACACTGCTAATCCATTGTCTAGCCTATGGATCTTTGCACCTGTACACTACAGAGTGCCAAAGCTAATAAGGTTAGTACCCAGGTCAGATACATATAAGATATTACTAAGAATAATATCAGATAGGGGGTTTGGGTCAACACAAGATTAGAAGTGAATAGTACTATGGCCTTGAGCAGATACTTGGTCAACCCTTCTTTCCCACATACCACCACCACTGGTTGTTACTAGTAGTGGGGTACCTCCTCTCCTATGATCTTGCTACTCTCTATAGATCACTCATAGTTTGTACTCTCTTGCTATTTAGAGTTTACAGCATCCATTCATTATTCCTGTGGCTGGAACATTGTATCCACCCACTCTTTCAGTGTTGAGTCAAGTATGCTTCAGCTATACTCCTCTACCTTTCCTCATACCCTCTTGGACTTTTGTCTAGATCAGTACACCTGCTTTCTCAGCTCCCTTCTGCTTTGGTAGTTGGCTAGGATCTCTTCACTGGCTTGAGCATACTTGTGTGATGCTTGGGCCATGCCCATCTCCTAGTTACTTCTATAGCCCCTAGATCTGTAGTTTAGCTAAATAAGCTATCACTATTTCTGTTGAGTGCTCTTTTATGCTTGACTTATTCTCCTTCTCTTAGGCTGGCTTTCTGCTGTGCTCTCCTTTCTATTCTGGTAATACATAATATGCTAGAACTATTTGGCACTGGGTTGAGCTCTTCTTCTCCATCTTTTCTTTTCTTTCTTCTCTAGTATGCTGGTCCTTGTATGACTGACTACTAACATCTTAGGGCCTTGCAGAGGTAACCTCTCTACACTGTCTCTCCAGGGCCTGATCTCTGCAGAAGCCCCATGCCTGCATGTTATGTACTATATAAGGTCATAGTGTTTTTTTTTTTTTTTTTATCAGAAATTTATATAGTAGTACACAATAGCAGTCTGCTCTCAGGCTATAGATGCCTGGGGACTATGATAAATACAAAGATGTGAAATGAGACTATATAGACCAGAATATAGCTATACTAGAAAATATCTATCTCAAATTACTAGTAATTTTCCTACTCTCTAGCCATCAGCCAAATAACAGGTACTTGACCTCACAAATATGATCAGGAGGTGCTCAGTGATTGCACCAATGCCAGAAAGCCACCCTATCCCAAAGCTCATTCTTTTACCTCTTGAAAGTCATACCTGATGTGACTATCTGCTTTTTCTAGTCCTAATTGGCTCTATGAGCCAACCAGTCTCAGTTGAAATAGTGCCACTAGTATGGGCACTTTTGATCACTTACACTGTGCTCACCACCACAGTTCACACAGTGAGCAGTGTGAGGGCATGAGGCTCCCTCCATAGTTGCTGGCATAGAGGGGTTGGCTATAAGATTGCTATAACAACAACTAGTGAGAAGATGATGATTAGCCTCAGAATGAGGACTAGAGCACTGTGGACAATGAGGTACCTGCAAATGACAAGCACATATAGAGTGCCCCTAGTACTGGCAATGCTAGCACACTGGAATACTAACATGAGACTGAGCTGTCTGTATAGAGCAGGAGGCTGGGCTGAATTAGAAGGAGGAGTTGATCAGATGCTTAGTAGAAGCACCTGACTGAGAGTCAATGATGTTGAACCAGACTGTAGCTGAGTCTGAGCATGCAGAGTTTTACATAACCTGAGAGGCATTAGCAAAGACAAAAGAAGGGGCTATATATGGCTTGGCCATAACACCCTTTATGTAGTCTGAGTCCACAGGATCTGTAGTGCCTGGGCAGAAATAAGGAATATCAACAATCTTAAGATAAGACTGCAACAATGAAAGAGAAACCTAGACCTGATGGTCCAGATACTTGTGGACAGCAGCAGCAACCAGCTGAATCTCATCAGCAGTTGTGATGCAGAAAGTAAGGAGAGAAATCCCTCCATACACAGAAATACAGGAGTTGACCCAAAGATTAACCTTGGCAAGGGACCAATTAGCAATGTCAACCAGGGAAGGAAGAACTGAGGCAGAAATACCTGTCTCAGACTTGATAAGGATCTGATGCCAGGAGGGTTCAGCAACTATAGACTTAACCTTTCTCTGAGAAGGAAAGAGAGAAATAAAAGCCTGATGTATCACAATGATATGTATGATCAGATGACAGATCAGGGACAGTCTTAGCCAAATTGACCAAGGCTGTAATATTATGAACTATATCAGCATACAACCTTTTGAAGACTGGGGCCAAAGAGAGAGCAGAGTACTTTGGAGACCTAGGTAGCCTGGGAAAAATCTGAGGGTATGGAGCTAGAGGACAGACTGTGGCCTCAGAAGGAGGTGCGCATGTGAATAGAAGGAAAGAAAGTGCTGGATCAGCTAACTCAGCTGATCTGCAGATCTGGAGGTCTAGAGATAGCTGAAGGGAGAGCAAGGCAAACACCTCCTTCAAATTAGGGGGAGTGCCCAGCAGAGCAGAAAGCCAAGAAAAGAGTAGCTCATGCCACCCCTTAGAGACAAAGCCCTTCACAAACATGCTAAGCTTGAGCATGATATGAGCCTTGTCATCTTTTACAGCCTAGGACTTATTATTCTAAAAGTTGAGCACTGCAGTGATATCACTAAGAGCCCTCACAACATTGTGAGAGTTATCAGCAAAGGGGATGTCCTTGCCTGGGGGAACTGCACCAAGACAAGACTGTGGATGGGGAGCAGAGGTGGGGGTAAAAACTAGCCTAGGCTCTATACTAGTAGGAACTTTATAGGAAACAGGAGTAAGAGTACTCTCCAGAGTCTGAATAGGTGCCCAAGGGACATGGGGAGTAAGGCTTGCTTAAGAGGCTCTTCTGTAAGCATGTTTATCCAGCTTAGATGTTGAGGGTGTGAAAGAATCTGGCTCAGAGGGAGTAGATAAAAAAGGGGAGGACATATATAAATCTCTCACTCTAGAATTCTCAATCTCCAAATCATAACCTAGGTCACCATCCTAGGGGCAACTGGATGAACCAGCCTGATGCTCACCAGAGTTGTCAGCTATAGCATAGAAAATACTTCAAAATCTCAATAAATTAATAATAATAGTATATAGGAAAGAAGAAGTTGCAAGATCACAGTGTCACAACTTATTATGCTCTCCTAGTGCTGCTGCCAAGGCAGAAGGCATTTCAGATTATCTCTTAGAAGACATCAGCAGTTGAGCACATAGGCAAGCACTCACTTGGCAATTTCTGACAGAACTAAAATATTGACAAGACTCTTATTACTTGAGTATAAGGCTTTGTCTTATGAATGCTAGAACTAAACCTTACTTCACACAAGAGTACAATAAACCCTGGTCGTATTGGGTATGTATGTTGTAGTGTAGGTGTAAGGTCAGCTCCTGAATAGGGATGCTGACCGGCATTACATGAGGTGTGATTATGTAAAAGAAATTAAATAAGGGGCAACAGTAATGAAAGTCCATAATAAAAGTACAACCCTTACACACCCCCCGTTAAGACTGTAGTATATGGTCTAAGATTAAATTGATGAGATGATTAGTATCCTCGAGTGGTAGCAAAAAGTGAACAGTCAAGGTATGATATCTTGACAGGCCAAGGGGAGGATATGATGATGATGACAACGATGACGATGATAATGATGCAACATGGCACTGATCAGGGAAGTGATTATTGAGGAGCGGGAGTGGGTCCCCACAGCATGATTTCACCATTGTCTGGAGATGTGGGCTGGTCAAAATCCATGGACTCTGTCAGAGTAGGGAGAGTGTTAACCCTCCCCATGTTCTCAGAAGGGGCATTGGCCCCTTCAGGAACTGTGTCCACAGACGATGCTCCATCTCCTATGAGGGTTGAGGCTGATGGGCCAGCCTCAACCATTGGAGTGTCAACATCCAAGGATGGCAACTGTGCAATAGATGGTTCAGTTTGAACCATTGATAGTAGGTTGAGCGAGTTAATGGAGAATGATGGGTGGTCAGTAGGATATTGTTGCAGGTTGAGGTGAGTGATGAAGGAGGATTCCCCAATCTTCAGCCAGCTCTGATAGAACTAGGATTCAGGGCATTGATGTTGGATGGCATATTTCTCTTTGAATAGCCAGAAGCATTGAAGGTCCTTGTCAGATGGGTGTTTCCACCCATCCCATTTGGGAATCACTGGCAGGACTCCATTTTGCATCAGAAGGTGGAGTCGCTCATTGTTGCAGTGGTCGTATAGGTCACAACTGATAGTATCCCCTCAGTACACATGGTTCATATACCACAGACCATACAAGTAGGCATGGTCAATCCAGGATATGGATATTCTGTTATATATAAAAATTCGTCCAATGTCACACAGGCTCAAGTTGCAAGCCTGTGAGGGTTCTATGATAACGGGCTTAAGTGAATAAGTAGGCCCAGGCTGAGCTTGAAAGGGAGCATAATGGTGATGTAGGCATGGTCAATCCAGGATATGGATATTCTGTTATATATAAAAATTCGTCCAATGTCACACAGGCTCAAGTTGCAAGCCTGTGAGGGTTCTATGATAACGGGCTTAAGTGAATAAGTAGGCCCAGGCTGAGCTTGAAAGGGAGCATCATGGTGATGCTCATTATATTCTTTAACCATTTCTCGATAAAGTCCTGACATGGAAAGGAATATAGCCATCATCCTCATGAATGATGACATGGCTCTGCTGTCAGGGGCAAGAGCTCAGCAGATGGCATATCCCATTAAGCAACAATGGTGTATTAACCATCGTGCTTTGAATAGGATGCCATTCATTGTGTTAGGTACCTTGGGATTGCAATAGAGGAGGAACCAGAGGGCAACTGTGTTGAAGTCAAAGAACTTTGGCAGGGATGGGGTGGATAATCTGAATCCATGTTGGTCCCAGGAAGCCATGATCATTCCTCCTTGACATGGCACCAATCATTATAGTGGTTGTTCAAAGCAGAACAACTCCTGTGGTATATCTTCTGGTCCAACTTTGGTATTGTATCCGCATTGGTTCATAATATAGTTCATTGAGTCATCTCGATGAGTGGCGATGGTTAATTGAGCTACATAGTGTAGCTCCTGAAGCAGAAGGAAAGCATTTACTCACTGGTTTAAAGAATTTTGTGCATTTCACACGAAATCAATCAGGTCAGCCATCTGTTGTGGGGTCATAGGTAATCCATGGGGGGATTTGCGTAGGAGGTTGTGCTTCAGAATGGTAGCATGTCCGAAGGCTTCTCCATTGGCTTCTCAGTCAGTTGCCAACTGAGCCTCGTATCCTGCCCATACAATGTTTGTCTTCTGACTATAATATACACAGAACATTAGGGCTCCATATAGGCAATTGTTGCATATGGGCACTTTGGCACTATCATGGGGAGAGACTCCCCACATATCTGGAATTACTCCATTCACCCCTTGGTTATTCGAGAGTCTGGCTACCTTGGATGGAGGCAGCTTGCTCTTCTTGTTCTTCTTGGCTTTCTTACCTTTACTGACAATGGCTGCATTGTCATCAGAAGATTTGTAGTCCTCAGAGTCATCTGAAGAACTGAAAGTTGGGATGGGTGTTGATTGATCTCATAACACCATAAGTTCTGGATCAACTGATCCAGGAGATGTCACCTGAATGGGGGTACCAAACAGGCCCTTCTTTCCCACATACTATCATCATCGATATATTCGTATTTTGAGAAACATTTAACACACTATGTCTGACGATCCCAGTAGTAGTCAGGCTGGCCTTTCACATCTCTCCTGGGCCAGAGACACTGGTTTTGATGAGGAAATTATGACCACTGGCGTGAGTGACACTCAGATGTCCTCACCCTCTACACCTACTCCCTCTGAGCCCGAATCTCCTATGCCGTCTACACCTAAGCTTGGTAAGCATGCTGCTTGCAGGAAGGCCTCTCAAGCAGGCCTTACTCCCCATGTGCCAAGGGTTGCCCCTCGCGCTTCTGTTCCTACCCCAGGAGGTACCCTTACCCCCGTGTCGTATACAGTTCCCGCTGGCGCTGAACCTGATGTTATTCGAGAGTCTGGCTACCTTGGATGGAGGCAGCTTGCTCTTCTTGTTCTTCTTGGCTTTCTTACCTTTACTGACAATGGCTGCATTGTCATCAGAAGATTTGTAGTCCTCAGAGTCATCTGAAGAACTGAAAGTTGGGATGGGTGTTGATTGATCTCATAACACCATAAGTTCTGGATCAACTGATCCAGGAGATGTCACCTGAATGGGGGTACCAAACAGGCCCTTCTTTCCCACATACTATCATCATCGATATATTTGTATTTTGAGAAACATTTAACACACTATGTCTGACAATCCCAGTAGTAGTCAGGCTGGCCTTTCACATCTCTCCTGGGCCAGAGACACTGGTTTTGATGAGGAAATTATGACCACTGGCGTGAGTGACACTCAGATGTCCTCACCCTCTACACCTACTCCCTCTGAGCCCGAATCTCCTATGCCGTCTACACCTAAGCTTGGTAAGCATGCTGCTTGCAGGAAGGCCTCTCAAGCAGGCCTTACTCCCCATGTGCCAAGGGTTGCCCCTCGCGCTTCTGTTCCTACCCCAGGAGGTACCCTTACCCCCGTGTCGTATACAGTTCCCGCTGGCGCTGAACCTGAGTTAGTCTTTACCCCCACCCCTGCTCCCCACCCTCTCTCTCGTCCTGGTCTTGGCTCTCTTCCCTCTGGCAAGGACATACCCTCTGCTGACAATTCCCGCAATATTGTGGGGGCTCTCAGTGATATTGCCAAGGTGCTTAACTCCTGGGGTGACCAGCCCTGGGCTGTTGAGAACGATAAGACATGCATTGCACTCAAGCTTGGTTCATTTGTGACTGGCTTCATCTCCAAGGGGTGGCACAAGCTGCCCTTCCCTCCT
>KQ962311.1:79189-89849 GCA_001563735.1 Leucoagaricus sp. SymC.cos | reverse complement strand
ATTTATATAGCAGTGTGCAATAGCAGTCCACTCCTGGGTTATAGATGCCTGGAACTACGATAAATACATGTGTCAAGTGATACTACATACTATAAGGCCATAGCTGATCCTGCAGATGTCCATATTCACTTAAATCCAATTTCCCTGCTCTCCAGCCACAAGCCAAACAACAAGTACTTGACCTCATGACTGTGATCAGAAGGTGCTCAGCAAGTGCACCAACACTGGAAGGCCTCCCTATCCAGACACTCATCCTCCTGTCTCTTGGAAGTCACACCTGATGCAGCCATCTGCCCCTGCCAGTCCTGATTAGCCCTATGGGCCAACCAGTCCCAGTTGAAACAGTGCCACCAGTATGGGCACTTTTGGTTGCTCACACTGTGATTCCCACCACAGTTCACACAGTGAGCAGTGTGAGGGCATGGGGCTCCCTCCATAGTTGCTGGCACAGGGGGGTTGGCTGAGGGATTGCCCTGACAACAACTGGTGAGAAGACAGTGGTTAGCCTCCAAATGAGGGTCAGAGCACTGAAGACACCAAGGAGCCTGTGATTGGCAGAAGCAAGTAAAGTGATCCCAGCACCAGCAACACTGACACACAGGGACACCAGCATGGGACTGAGCCACCTATACAGGGCAGGAAGCCAGGCCAAACTGGAATGAGGTGTTGATAAGGCACTTAGCTAAAGTGCTAGATTGAGAGTCAATGATATCAAACCAGACCATAGCCAAGTCCAACTATGTGGAGTTATGCATAATGCAAGGAGCATTAGCAAGAGTAAAAGAGGGGGCCATATGCAACTTGGCCATGATGCCCTTGATGTAGTCCAAGTCCACAGGATCAGTAGTATCCAGCTGGAAATAAGGAACATCGACGATCTTAAGATAAGACTGTGACATGGGAAGTGAGGCCTGAACCTGATGGCCCAGGTGTTTGTGGAGAGCAGAAGTGACCAGCTGTATTTCCTTAGCAGTCACAACATGAGAAGTAAGAAGGAAAAACTCCCCATATACAGAAGTACAAGAGTCGACCCAAAGATCAACCTTAGTGAGAGCTCAGTTGGTGATGCCAACCAGAGAAGGGAAAACTGAGGCAGAAACAACCACCTCAGAATTGATGAGGACCTGGCAATGGGAGAGCCTAGTGACCATAGACTTGACCTTCCTACAAGAAGGCAGGGGTGGAACAGAGGCCTGATGTATGGCAATAATGCGATCAGATGGCAGATCAGAGACAGTCTTGGCCAAATTGACCAAGGCTGTGATGTCATGAACAGTGTTAGCATACAACCTTTTGGAGGCCAGAGCTGAAGAAAAAGCAGGATGCCTAGAAGACCTAGGAGATCTGGGAGGAACTTGAGGGCAGGGAGCCAGGGGGCAGGCAGTGGCCTCAGAGGGAGGAGCATGCATAGAGGGAGGTGGAGGTGCACAATCAGCTGACTCAGCTGACCTATGGATCAGGAGGTCTAGAGGTGGCTGGGGGACAAGAGTGGCCAGGTACAACTTAAGGTCCTGACTACCCTGTAAAGAGGAAGGGAATGGCACAGAATGCCATTCACTCTGAACAAAACTGCCCACTAGAGCAGTAAGCAACTGAGAGAAATGAGCCTTATCACTCTTTTTTTTTTTTTTTTTTTTTTTTAATTCAAAAATTTATAAGGCAGTGTGCGATAGTAGTCTGCCCCCCAGAAGAGCTAGAGTACTAAGATAAATACATGCTGCCAAACTCTAACTATGCATCTATTGGCCCTAGCTACCAGAAAGACTGTCTGTTATAGCTCAGCTTTAACACTTCCCACCCTCCAGTCACTGACTGAATGGAAGTACTCGATAAGAGTTTGATCTGAAAGGGTTCAACCTGACAGTGTCAGGATAGCCCGTGCAATGGACTAGCCACCCAGGGTAGGGATGTATGGTCACCTGTCATACTTGACAATGAGCAGTGAGAGGGCATGGGGCTCCCTCATAAAATACTAGCATGGGGTCGTGAAAGCCACAGGGTAATCATGACCAACTGGCAAAAGGACAGAGGAGCAATGCTACAACTCTGTGGAAAAAGGAAGGAAGGCAGAGGAGTGAACTCAACTCAATGCCAAAAGAGGTGCTAGCAAAATGCTGACACTGGAAGAGGTGGACTGCAGGAATAAACCAGGCCCAAAAGAAGAAGAATAAGTCAAGCACAATGAAGTGCTTGACTGAAATAGCAGCAGCTTATTCAGCTGAACCATGGAACAGGGGTCACAGATGTGACCAGGGGATGTGCATGGCCCAAGCATCACACTGGTGCACTCAGGCCAGTGAGGAGGCTCTAACCAACTGCTGAAGCAGAAGAGAGCAGGAGAGAGGAGGTAGAGAAGGCAGAGACTGCCCCCCCCACAAGAGAAATGGGCAGTGGAGAAGTGAACTTGAACTTGACACCAAAAGAGTGAGTGGGCATCACAAGTGCCCCAGCTGTGATGCTAGTAAGGAATGGACATCGCAAACCCTAAAGCAACAGATAGTGCAGTCTGCAAGTGACTCTAAAAGGGGCAGCAAGACTGCAAGGAAGGAGGCACCCCAGAGCAAAGGTGGTGGTATGTGGGAAAGGAAGGGTTGTGAGCCTTATCACTCTCAACAGCCTAGGGTTTATTGTCCCAAGAAGTGAGAGCAGCACAAATGTCACCAAGAGCCCTCACAAGATTGCGAGAGTTGTTGGCAGAAGGAATGTCCTTGCTAGGGGGAATAAGGCTAGAACAGAATGTAGGGCAAGGAGCAGGAGTGGGAGTGAACACCAGACCAGGCTCTGCACCAGTGGGAACCTTGTACAATGCAAGGGTAAGAGTACCCTCTGGAGTGTGAATAGGAGCATGAGGGGCAACCCTTGGTGCATGAGGAGTGAGGCCTGCTTGAGAGGCTTTCCTGTGGGCTTTCCAACTCAGACATAGGCCAGTGAGCATGGGGGACTCTGGCTCAGAGGGAGTGGGTGTAGAGGGGGAGGACATGTAAGTGTCACTGATCCTGGCAGTCATGATCTCTTCTTCATAACCAAAGTTGCCACCCCAAGAGCAACTAGAAGGGCCAGCCTTAGAACCACTGGGCTCATCAGACATAGCATATGAAAATGTATTAGAAAATCTCAATAAATTGATGATCAAAGTACATAGGAAAGGAGGGGTGTAGTATAGAGGACTCAAGAGATTATATTCAGAATAATTCTTGCTTATCTTCTCCTGTATTGAGCTGCACATATTCAACTCCTCAGTCAAGTGGTAGATTCAATCCTATAGAGTCCCCCTGAACTCAATATATGGCTCAGATATACAGTATGCCCAATATCACATCTCAGTATGCTTTGACATATGCTTTAGCAATATTGTATACTCTGAGTACACTTCTATGCTTAGACATATGCTTCTTTCTCATGGCCCCAACCATTATTCATGACAAAGCTTTGATTATTAACAACACTTCTACTAATAACATCTATCCAATACCCCTTCTTCCAAATACTGACAAAATTTCTATATCATGAATCTGCTAGTACCAGAAATAACAATTTCTTGTCCTTGCTCAAGAGCAATATTGTACAAGCTGTGATGCTAAAAATAAATAAACTATCACTTATCTCTGACAGTTATAGTACTGTATATAGTTGACAGTATAGCAGTAGTGTCACGGCCCTTCTTTCTCACATACTATCACCATTAATATATTTGATTTTGAGATACATTTTAGTATGCTATGTCTGATGATCCTAGTAGCAGTCAGACTGGCCCTTCACGTCTCTCTTGGGCTGGAGACATTGGTTTTGATGAAGAGATCATGACCACTAGTGTGAGTAATACTTGTATGTCCTCACCTTCTATGCCTGCTCCTTCTGAGCCCAAATCTCCCATACCCACTGGTCCTTATCCAGATTGCCATGCTTGCAGGAATGTCTCTCAGGCAGGCCTTACTCCACATATACTGAGGGTTGCCCCTCATGCTCTCATTCATACTCCAGAGGGTACTCTTACCCCTGCCTCCTATCATGTTCCCACTAGTGCTGAGCCAGAGTTGGTTTTTACCCCCACCCCTGCTCTGTGCCCAATGTCTCATCCTGGCCTTAGTGACTCCATTCCCCTGGGTAAGGATATCCCTTCCACTGACAACTCCTGCAATTTGCTGGGGGCTCTTGGTGATATTGCTGCTGTGCTGAGCTCCTGGAGTGATAAACCCTGGGTGGTTCAGAATGACAGGGCCTGTATTAGTTACAAGCTCAGAACACTCATAAAGGGCTTTATTGCTAAGGGTTGGCACACCATCCCCTTTTCCCCTCACACTGCTCCTGCCAGCACCCCTTCTAATTTAGGGGGATTGGTTGCTTCACTCATCCCCTAGCCACCTCCAGGCCCCCAGACCCATGGGTCAGCTGAGCAGCTTATCCAGCACCTCCTTCTCCCCCCTCGTCCATATGTGCACCTCCTTCTGAGGCCACTGCTCATCCCACAGCTCCTTGCCCTCAGGCTCCTCCTCAGCTGCCTAGGTCTTCTAGGTGCCCTGCTCCCTCTGCAGCTCTAGCCCCTAAGAGGTCATATGCTAATACTGTTCATGATGTCACAGCCTTGGTCAATCTGGCCAAGACTGTTCCTGATCTTCTGTCTGATCACATTATTGTGATGCATCAGGCCTCTGTCCCTCCCCTTCCCTCTTGGAGGAAGGTTAAGTCTACAGTTACTCTGATGACAAATTCTTGTCAAGTCTGAGAATGCTGTTCCCTCTTCCACTTTTCTCTCCCTGGTTGGTGTTGCTAACTGGTCCCTCACTAGGGTTGATCTTCAGGTTGACTTATGTGTTTCTGCCTATGGAGGGCTCTCCCTCCTTACTTCCTATGTCATAACTGCTGAAGAGATTCAGCTGGTCTCCTCTGCTATTCATAAGCACCTCAGCTATCAAGTCTAGACCTCCCTCCCCATGTCACAGTCTTATCTTAAGATTGTCAATGTTCCTTACTTCTGGCCAGGTACCATGGATCCTGTGGACTCAGATTACATGAAGGATGTCATGGCTAAGTCACACATGGCACCCTCCTTTACCCTTGCCAATGCTCTCTATGTCATGTGTAATTCTGTATATTTAGACTTGGCTATGGTCTGGTTTGATGTTGTTAACTCTCAGTCAGGCACTTTGGCTAAGCACCTCATTAACACCTCCTTCCAATTCAGTCCTGCCTCCTGTCCTGTGCAGGTGGCCCAGTCTTATGCTGGTGTCCCTGTGTGTCAGTGTTGCTGGCACTGGGGTCACTCTACTCATTCCTGCCAATCACAGGCCCCTCACTGTCCACAGTGTGCTGGCCCTCACTCTGAGGCCAACTATTGTCTTCTTGCTGGTTGTTGTTGTGGCAATCCTATGGCTAATCTCCCTATGCCAATAACCATAGAGAGAGCCCCATGTCCTCACACTGCTCGCTGTGTAAACTGTAGTGGTGAGCACAGCATGAGTAACTGAAAGTGCCCATACTGGCAGTACTGCTTTGACCAGGACTGGTTGGCCTAAAGGGCTAATCAGAACTGGCAAGGGCAGATGGCTACATCAGGTGCAACTTCCAAGAGGCAGGAGGACAAGCACTAGGATAGGGTGGCTTTCTGGCATCAGTGCACTTGCTGAGTGCCTTCTGATTGCATTCATGAGATTAAGTACTCATTGTTCAGCCAGTAGCTGAAGGGCAGGAAAATCATTAGTGGACTGAGATAGACATTTTCTGGGGTAGCTATGCTTTGCTGAGTATTATTATACAACTTTTCAACTCAACTTGTTTCACAGCACAAAATGATGAATTAAGCATAATAGTAAAAATTGACAGACAATATATAATTTTGATTATACAAAGAATATGAGAAGCACAAATTACACTAAAACAGAAGTGATCTATGGATGTACCTAGTTAAGTAGATTGATTACCTAGAGGAGAACAAGTAGAAGTATTGCAGGGATATCAGTACATACACTTCTTCAAGGCATATAGTTTAGATAGTTTAAGATGACCTCAATACAAGACTTGTTAAATTAGTTTCATCCTTGTTTTACAATGATTATATAACTAATTAATTTATAATACTCTCATATCTAATACTCAATATAACAACTTTAACTATTTATTCATATATTATGTGCATATATTACTCTTCTCTGACCTTGACTATCAAACTGACCTAGAGCTCTCACATCTTGGTGCACCTACCACATATACCACACCTTTTATACACCAACTCTCACACCTTCTCACACTCTCCCATACCTTTGCTGCACCTCCCACACAGTATTACATATCTGCACCCACACTGCACCCACACCTACACTCACACCCTACCACAACAACTCCTGTACCCTACCACAATGACTACTGCACCATAGTGATATCATCATATGTGTAGCCCTTAAGCTTCTGCTTTGATGTTGCTACACACCTGATTAACACTATACTTTCAAGTCTTTTTGCTACACTATAAGATATTACTAGATTGTGTAGTTTGTGACCCAGTGATGTTTTGCTAATTCAGAAATAGACATACTATAGACAAACCTCTAACTATCACAAACATATGCTAATAGCATAACAAAAATCCAACTTATACCAACAATATGCTTCTCTTGTATGAATTATACATCAGATCTGATATAAAAGTGTATATGCTAAGTAGATCTGATGCTATACAGACTCTTAGTCATATTCCATAGGAAAACAAGTGTCAAAGGACAAAATGAGTGTCAAATACCAGAATACTTACTATACAGTTTACAAGTATAGTTGTTCACAGCTATTACTTTTACTTCTTTACTATAAAAATAAGCATGAATGATAGCAATGAAGACTTTGATACACTCTCTCACACCTATTCACATGACCACCTGTATCTGCACCTTACTGCTGCTATATCTTTGGTGTACTTAGCATATCTGTAGTAGGATATAGTAGCATAGGTGTAGGTGTGGCATTTTGTAGGGGCTTTTTTACTGATAGCAACAATGAAAACAGAAGGTCCACAAAGAGCCTATTGCTTTCAATTGACAACTCTTTAATATAGCTCATACTGTCATACCAGGACTGAAAAAAAAGGAAAAAGGCTTTCTTCTAGGGCTTAATGGTCACCCATTATAATCTTATTACTATCAATATTCTGGCACTCACAACACTCACAACAGTCAACTATTACTATACTTAACCAAATAATATACCCAGTTTAAACAGAGCTCTAGAATCACTATATAATGCCCTCTCATTAATCAAGTACTGACAATATATAAACAGCTTGCATGATATAAAATAATCTGCCTCTAAACTCAGTCTATCATTTCTACAATAACAAAAAGAACTCAAGATTTATCTGACCACACTTTATTCCCCTCTCTCCTTTACTCACTCTCTAGCACTGTGGCTAGTCCATATTATACATATACTATATAGTGACTTTCTCAAGCACAGTCAACATAATATATAATGACACTGACTTTGATCACCTTATCTACTCCAGTTTCTGGAACCACAGAACCTAGAATGTAAACCATTCAAGTACAAGGTGTACTTTATCAACTTCAAATATTTCTTTTGACTCTAATATCATCTTTGTGAGTACCTCTCCTTTTGTGTGCAGTTTTTGACAATGTTGTTTTTAGAATGACTCTTGATACTAATACTTAACTGAAATGTGAGGTTTTTTCAGAAGTAGCTGTTGCATTTTATTATCATAGAATCCTCCAATCCCATAGTGGAAAATATGGTATAGTGGACCTTCTCATAATATATAGAATTTCTGTGCCACTATTGAGGTGCAGTGGAAGTTATAAGATATAATGCATAATGCATAATGTGTAGGATCTGATTAGGCAATATGTATTACAGTAGATAAGCACTCATCACCAAAATTGGGTTTTGAGCATGCCAAGAGTCAACAAACCCATCTTGAAGCTGATTTTGAGCCTATTGTCCACCAAAATTTGCTCTCACAGTCTCAAAAAATAGTTTTAATTACAATTTGGCAGAAAATTGGCAAACAATGAGCTCAAAAAGTTGAAATTGCTGTTGCTGAACAGGTTGGAGCCTCACATTCAAGTTCTTATCCTACTTTTATTTGAACACTCTACCACTCCTTTCTCTAGTACTCATCTCTATCATATCATACTACTGTCTTTATAAGTTTAATGTCTCAAGTAGTAATACAATAAAAGCCTCATCCCAAACTCTCTTCTTATGTTCAAAAATACAAGAACACAAAGTTATTAAAGAATGCACCAAAATTTTAGCATACTAATAAGTTGATAATAGTGGAAATGAGGCTTGAAATTTGGAACAGTAAAGATAGCTACAGTTAGTTAATTTTGATAATGATATTCTGCCCAGATTGTCACATGGAAATATGATATGATATTCCTCCTCTTATATAGTGCTCATAATACATAAAATTCTCATAGCTCTAACTCTATGTATTATGAGAAGATCTACTGTATATGCATTGGCTGTGACAAGAATAGATTCAGTTTTATAACTATGGATGCTGTGAATACAACTGATAATAGAGAGGATCTACCTGTATATATCTATATATCTTTTACCTAACCTAAAAATATCATCTTCTTATCACTACACTTTATATATAGGTCATACTCTTCTCAAAATACTTTGACACATCATGTTATTGCTATCTGGCCTATTTGTAGAACTCAGTAGGCCTTGTCACACACTTAACTGACAAGAGTCTGGTGTTAAGTAGAATATAATGTATAAAGATAGATATATAATATATTACACTTGTATATTTGTACATAAGCTAACACAAGTAGAGTTTAAGAGAGCAACTGATAAGAGCTCAACTAGGATATTTGAGCAAGAGGTTTATACACAATATAAACTAGTATATAACTTGGGATTATACTACAGATATATTAAGCTTTATATATATATTCTACTATACTCTATATAGCAATAACTTGGCCTAAAAGAATACAATGAGGCAGACAGTGTGTGGTAAAGAAATGAACTATGCAAGGCATAGTCAGAAATTGATACTGGACACAGCAGTACATAGTTAGTAAGAAGAATAAACAGAGACATACAAGAATAGAAGAGAACAATCACTAAATATAGAAGAAGTTAGAAATAAAATAAGAAGTTATAGAAGAATAAAACAATATAGTCATTAGCAAATATGTCTGGATCAAAGATGATATCACCATCTATATATAGGAATAAAGTCCTGTTAATCATAATATTATCTCTTTTATAAATATTGATCTCTATATCAATCTCATTAACAGTCAACATTTTCTTCTTTGCTGATGTTGTAGTCAGCAACTGGATCAAAATCTATGTAGGGGTCAATATTGTTTGGGTTGAAGATGTAGTTGAGGTGGCAGTCTCTAGAGTCTAGTTAATAAAGATTTAATTTAGTTGTTCTATCTCACATTGATTGTTATGATCAGTAGGACCTTATTCCCATATTTAGACAGTGACATCATTCTTGATCCAGATACATCTATCTTCCCTTCTAATAACTCTATATTTGACCCTCATTTCTATTTCTAATTCATTACTATATTTAATACTGATCTCTTCCTGATATATAGTATGCTTTCATTCTTATTATCTATGGTGTCTGATCTTGCCCAGTAATGATTCTTGTCTGCACCTTGTAGTTCTCAGTTTCATTCTTCACTCTAGAATAGTTCTTATCCATACTTTAGACCAAGTTGTAGTCTATAGATAGTAGTACAAAACTAGTATATAAACTATTTATAGATATAACTCCAAGTTATATACTAGTTTATATTGTACATAATCCTCTTGTGTGAATATTCTAGTTGAGCTCTTAACAGTTGCTCTCTTAAACTCTATTTGTATTTGCTTATATATAAGCATTTACAGTGTGCATAATCTTTGTATGTTACATCCTGCTCTAGGCTAGACCTTTGTCACTAGAGTGTGTGGTAAGGCCCACTAAGTCTTCCAGATAGGCTGGGTAGCAATAACATAAGTATATAACTTCCTTTGCAAACCTCCATGTATATTGTACTCTTGGATTCCATAGAGCTCTATGCTTTATTGCTAGATAACTCTATACTACAGGCTCTATGCTCTTATTGCTAGGCTTCCTGCACAAATTGGCTCTATGCTCTATCACTAGGCTTCCAATTACAAGTAGACTCTACACCACAGCTGCTAAACTCTCCACATTTTCATTCTTGTCACCCATATAAGAGAGTCCATCCAACCTTTAACAATGACTATCTAGTTCAGGATATTAATAAGAGTTTATAATTCAACACACCTCTGCTAAGTCCCTGTTATCCTACACACCCTGTACATTACTGTAGAAGAAGTCAAACCAAGGTCACTGACTTACCCAACCTGAATCCACTACTCCAAATCCCACTATTCTTCTACTATTGCCTTCTATACCTATTCAGACTTCTCTTTATCTTCCTGGACAACTACTTCAACTTCAACCTCTAATAACAACCTCATTAAATACTACAACACTGTGCATCTTGCTTCACAATACTGCCTTAACCCTCACTCCTATCAATTACATGCTCCACTTTCTCAGGAGCTTTATATCCCTCTACTTCCAAACAAAGAAAAGAAGCCAGAGAACATAGAAAGAATTCTCCACCACCCAGTTCATTATCAGAAGAAACAGCTACTACCT
>KQ962311.1:57328-78570 GCA_001563735.1 Leucoagaricus sp. SymC.cos | reverse complement strand
ATGGCAACAATGACTTCAAAATGACCTAAATTCAACACTCCACCAACATTCCTTGGTAACCCAAAGGATTATTGATAATGGAAAGAAGCCATCAAACTCTATATCTCAACAAATGCTACATTATTTAGAGATACCACTGGCAATATTGACAATACTATCACCATATCATGGTTTCTATCCTACATGGATGGACCAGCAGCATCATGGAAATCTTCTTATATCAAGACAAATTCAACCCCAGCTGTAGAATTTATGCTCACAATCTATGATACCTTCTGGACAGAGATGGACATCTCATACCAACTGGCTAGCACTCAAGCTGACACTCTTGACCATCTCTCATCATTTTTGCAAGGAAATTGAGACATTGAAGTCTACATCTGAGAATTCTGCTCCTTGGTTACACAGACCAGAATTACAGGAGAAATAGAAAAAGTTTACTATTTCAGAAATGGGCTTTATCCAAGATTACATATAAAACAATCTTACAAAACCCTGCAAATACCCTCAATACTTGGATCACCACTGCCTGAGCATAGGCTCAAGTTGCTAAGATGGAAGAAAACTATCTTGCAAGAAATACCAGACATTCTAGAGGATATTAGATAGGCCAATGTCAAAAACATAAATCATTGAATTTCCAAACTCTGATTTATTGACCAAGCCTTCCACCTCACTCCTCACTGTCACAGAAAGACAGTACTCTACAATAGAGACAACACCTCTGGAAACAAAAACAATTTCAAGAACTTGTTAATTCAATATATAAAGATAACTACCTTATTGAAATTAACAACCTGTCCTATCTCGAACTTACAGGACAAAATTTTGAAGAAATCAATTTTAAAATCTCTGTCTCCATATTCCTCAACCAACAGTTCAAAGCCAAGAGACAAGACAACTCAAAGAAAGCTGTACCCTGAGACTATCACAACTTTCTTAAAGTATTCAACAAGAAAACATCTGAGAGATATTTCTCACCTCATTCTTAGGATCACAAAATTAAGACCAAACCCTCCTTCCATCCTATTTTAATAAAATCATATCAACTCTCACTCAAAGAAGAACAAGAACTCAAAGCATTTCTTAAAGAAAATCTTAACAAAGGCTACATCAAACTTTCTAAATTCTCTATAGCATCCTCTTTCTTTTTTATAGCAAAGAAAGATGGAAAACTATAACCCTGTCAAGATTATTGCTATCTCAATAAACACACCATCAAGAATGCATATCCTATTTCCCTTATATCCCAGATTCTTGACAAACTAAAAGACACAAAATACTTCACTAAACTTGACATACAGCTTAGATACAACAATGTTAGAATTCACTCTAAGACACATGGAAAGCTGTATTCAAGACCTATAAATGCTTATTTGAACCCACTGTCATGTTCTTTGGAATGTGCAATTTCCCTGCCACATTCCAATCAATGATAGATTTATTGTTCTGACCACTTATTAATCAAGATGTCATAATAGTCTATTTAGATAACATATTGACCTATACCAAGACCAAAGAAGAACTTTGATGGATCACTCACAAAGTTCTAAAAATATTTCAAGATAACAATTGTAGTAACTAGCTGCTTTCTGAGTTCGGAAGGGGCTAGGTGTCGACAAGAAATGAATGTAGATTTTAGCAAGAGTATCAATGAAGTGATGGTATGAGACCAAGTAAGTATTTTTTATTTGTAGCTATTTATTCCTCTGCTAGCCCAAATGCTGTCCCCACATCTGCCTATTGTTTCAGAAAGCAACTGTCCTCAGTTGTACAAGAATCCATCCAACAAGTCCAACAACCCATCTAATCTTCCAAATCCACGATTCCAACCTCTCCAACCTCTTCACCAAACCTCCTTGCAACTCCATCCATCTTCCCCAGAGATATGTCAAAATGCCTGTAGAATCCACTCGAAGATGTCGTAGAGTACCATAATCAAAGATGCAATGGAGAGCATGCAAGTTTCGACCACTATAAAGTAAATCTTCTGGAATCTTGCTAAGAATCTCCTTGAATGAAAAGATGCCCAGGTCATGTTGTTTGATATGAGATAATACTGCCAAGGGTGCTGAAATCCTGCCATTATATGAGTGCTCAGAAGGTTCAGAAATGGTAGCCACAGTATTTTCAAATAGCAACAACAAAGGTGATATTTCCTTGAGACCTAGAGTGAAATCTTCATCAGCCTCTCCAATCTCCTTGCTCGACACTGTCTTCTCATCTTCTTATCTCCCCTCAATCTTCTCACTCCATGTGCTCCCCTCCTCCTCTCGTTTCTTCTCCAATCCCATCCTCTCCCCCTCACACATCTTGTCCATCAATACCTTCTCATCCTCGAGCCCTCTGCCCATCTCCTTGTCCAACTCCTCTATCCAGTCTCCACATGTTTCAACCTCCAATCTTCCATCCACATTAACACTAACAGTAATCTCCAACTCAGAGTCTACTGCCGTCTCAACCTTAATATCCTCACATTCTCCAATATTCTCCACTTCCTTCTCCAACTCTGTACATGCTCCGAAGTCTCTATACCCCAGGTCTGAGTCCAAATCTAAGTCTGAATCAGCTACTCATTGAGGTAGGATAGCTCTTCCAGCTTGTAACACTCATTTCAGCATAGGAATGCATGAACATTGAATACCAAGATGTGACCAGATGGCCCTGTGCATCTTAGAAGGTAATCCTCTCCAGAAATATTCATCGCAGTTGTTGTTGTCGATAGCTCCTTTCTCTAATAGATATTCTGCTCTTCTCCAGAATCTCTGATAATAACTCTCAAAATCTTCTTCATCCCTGATATTGTTATCAGTATACTGTGAGATAAACCTAGAGAGATCCTCTATCAAGAACTTGCTGCAACTGAGCACCTGTTTCGAGTAGCAGAATAAGATACTCTTCTTCAAGACTTCATAGTGGAGATCATAGCCATCCAAGCTCTTCCACAGCCTCCTCTCCTTCCTGTCTGTATAGTAGACAACCTCATGGGCCATCTCCTTCAGCCCAAGTCCTTTGTCCTCTGCTAGCTCCTCAAAGTCTTCAAAGAAATCATAAAGCTCCTCCGGAAATTGTGAGTCAAAGAACAGCTCATAACAAGAGTGTGAGCACCACATATTCACATTGCATTCCATACAGAACTACTCCGAGAGAGTGCTGCTATGCTTCTGTATGCTTCCGTCAAGTACCGCGAGTGCTAAGAGGCCAAAGAGTGTAGTTGCAAGAGAGGGAATGAGAGTGGGCTGAGGGGGAAGTGGCTGACAGCCACCCTCGCAGTGGGCTCCAAATATAGTAACTAGCTGCTTTCTGAGTTCAGAAGGGGCTGGGTGTCGACAAGAAATGAACATAGATTTTAGCAAGGGTATCAACGAAGTGATGGTACGAGACCAAGTAAGTATTTTTTATTTGTATCTATTTGTTCCTCTGCTAGCCCAAATGCTGTCCCCACACAATTTCTATTTAAAGACTAAAAAATATGAGTTTGAACAATAAACCCTTGAATATCTTGGTGTTATCATCAAACCAAACTCAGTCTCAATAGACCTCACCAAACTAAAAGGAATCAAAGATTGGCCTATACCAAAATGTACCTGAGATGTCCAAAAATTTATCAGATTTTGTAACTTCTATCAATGATTTGTTCATCAATATGTTGACTATACATGACCTCTCAATGTACTCATGAGCAAAAATAAACCTTTTATTTGGATATCAGAATGCAATATAGCATTCTGCCAACTAAAAAAAGAAATTCCTCAAAGAACCCATACTGTTCATGTTTGACTATGCCAAACTCTTTGAAATCAAATGTGATGTATCACAATTTGCTTCTAGAGCTATTCTTCTGTGAAAGAATGACAATAGTGTCAAATATCCTATCACCTACCTCTCCAAATTGTGTACTGCTACAGAACACAATTATCATTGCTCAGAACAAGAATTCTTTGCCATTATTCATGCTCTCAAAGAATGGAGACATTACATCAAAGGATCCCCTCACAAAACTATTATCTGGTCAGACCACAAAAATCTGAAAAGATAGAGAAAACCTCAAGATCTCAGCCAATGCTAAGTACACTGGACCCAATACATTTCCAGATTCAATCTAGAAATTAAACACATTGCTGGACAAAAGAATGGACCTGCTGATGCTTTATCTTGTTACTCTGACCATGAACTGACAGATAGAGATAATCATAATGTCACTGCACTCTCCAACAAATTCTTTGATAAAGAAGAATTAAATATTATTAATGATACCACTACTACCCTCATTTGAAAATTCTCCAGATTTGAAGGATTGCCTCATGTAAATGGCAAATTATCTATCCCTAATAACCTTATCTTAAAATGCCATTTACTAGCCCAGAATGAAGTCCTTTGTCATCAACTATATCAATGGATGTGGTAAATTTCAGCAATTCAAAATAAACTGTCATCCTACTAAGCCACCCCCCATACTAATCACAGCCTCTTACTCCACTGTCTTTTTTACCTAAATTTCTATGGACCTCATTACCAACCTATCCCCTGTTGACAGCTGCAATAGCATATTATCTGTGGTGGACTACAGTCTTACAAAATGGATAATACTCATCCCAACATCTAAAATGGCCAACTCCAAGAAAATTACAGATTTACTGGATAAAAAAGTATTTTCATGCTATGGAATTCCTGAAAAGATCATTAGTGATTGTGACCCCCATTTTTTATCCCATTTTATGAAGGGCCTTACCAAAGCTATTGGTATTGAGCAAGCTCTCTCTACTACCTTTCACCTTCAAACAGATGGAAGTACTAAATACTTTAATCAGAAAATCCAAAAATACCTTACTATCTACTGTGACAGAGATCTCCAAAAATGGAAAAAAATGTTACTAACTGTGGAATTTGTTCACAACTTATAGTGCTATGCTGGATAAAAACACACTTTCTTTGAATTACTCTATGACTACAATTCCAGAACCTATTCTACTACAGAACCAACTACAGTACCTACTGTAGACAAACATCTTAAGCAACTCAAGCAATCTCACCAACTTGCCCTAGAAGCTCACAAGAAAGCTAAACAAGTAATGTTTAGATGCCATAATAATCTAAATTGGGAACCCTTTGAAATTGGACAAAATGTTTGGCTTAATAATCAAAACCTTGCCACCACCACTAACAAAGACACTTTATGAAAATATACTCAAAAAGTTGAAAGACCTTTCTAAATATGTTGAAGACTCTCACCAGTCATCTATGAACTCAACCTGCCAATCAACTGAAAAATTCACAACAGGTTCTATGTTTCACTTCTCACTCTCTATAAGAAAACCTCTCAATGTGGTCCTAATTTCTTTGACCTACCACCTGATCTCATGGACAGTTTTGAAGAATATAAAGTTGAGAAGATTATCAAGCACAAAAGAATGCCACAGGGTATAAAGTACCTAATTAGGTGGAAAGACTATTCTCCATCTGACAATACTTGGAAATGAGAGAATGATCTCAAATACTCAGGAGAACTACTCAGGGAGTATAAAACTACAAATAAATTACTCCAGAATAATGCAGGAACCTGCTTCAAGCCAACTAAGTAAAAGTACTATACACAAAATTTATAAATCCTCTTTCATATCTGCACTTCTCTTTCAATCCTATCAAACATCTTACTTGTACCATTACTTTCTACATATTCCATATGCTCCACTCTTGTACCTCCACATATCCAATGAACTAATCCAATCTTGGACCCATCTTGACATGCTCTCATTCTTCCACCCAGATTTTGAATAGTGTTCCAATGATGAATGAGAATACAAATGACAATATCTTGAATGAATGGATCACCAGTCCTTCTCTGACACTACTGCTGACAGCAACACAAATTTCTCTCCTAATTCTAGAGCCCACTCTACTGCAGACCCTGTACTAACAGAACATCTAGCCAATACCTCCAATACTAACCAACACACCACAACCCCCTCTTATGACAACAATTGACCTCAGAGTCCCTACTACTTCTCACTACCCAATCCCTCTACTGCAGCTGAAATATAGGCCAGGCTCTTTTAGAGCATTGAACATGCTCAAGAAACCTGTTCCATAATGTTTGCTTATTATAATAATAATCTACAAATGGCTATCTTAGTTGACACCTTCTGGGAGAATATCCTTACTGCATTTTATCAATGATGTAGTGCCATAATTGCTTACAATGATGCAATCAAAGTCTGTCAAGACCTAGACAATAGTGAATTTCCCCATCAACATCTTCAGATATATCAAAGGTTCCTCCTACTTGATTGCACTGTGAAATGGACAGGAACTTTGCAATGAGATATTCAACATAGAGAGACATGTCAAGAAGATATTTATCACTCTAATGACACCAGTTAAACAGCTCCAGGAGAAGACATGAACCTTTTGGTATATAACTAAGCTAAGAAACTGGCTAATGATGATAACAGAAGCCAAACTTCATAACCTTCAGGGACTTCTATCCAATAACCTACATCCTTCCCACTAGGTTTTGGATGAAGATGCTTCTACTGCCATTTATTGAATCATATCAAATTTGAATATTCATACTATCACTGCTCTGGCTATTGCTGATACAGTCCCAGCCACACTACATGTCAGTATCTGGAAAGTCCTCAAACAAGAAATTGACAATGAGTACTTCACTCTCCTCTTTGCCCCTAACTGTCCTCTACCTGATTGTGATCTAGCCTGCTCAGAATTTGACAACCTGGTGTACCTGCTCCAGGTAATTACAATAGAAGCCAAGAAAAAGAAACTTGACCAAGCAATCAAACTTCTCTTTCAGCTAAGTATTTTAATCCCTATATCCTTACCAGACCCAATACTCCCATCCCAGTCTTGACCTATCTCTCCAACTGTCCTAATGATATTTCCAGCCAATAATAAACTATCTCTGATGATAAGCAACTCTCCCCAAGAGCTATCTTTGTCAAAGCTCTCAACCAACAAGATCAACATCAAAGCTAAACCATCTGATGCTGCTCTATCTGACACTGTCCCATCTGACTCACTTTTGTTTTCCTCTCTTATGCCAGAATCCCTGCCACTATATTTAATGACCTTAGTATCTGACCACATCTTTCATCAAACTGATCCCCAGACAGGATGTTGTCAAGTTCACCTACTCCTTCTCCTGGCTGCTATCAAGCAACCTGACCTTGCACTTACAATTGCATTAGGGAATCAATGTGAAATGGAACAACTGAGTCAAATCTTTACTAACTAAACTTCTAAAATTGGCATCTCAACTACACCCATGATCCCCTTGATGTTGACTCCTACACTAACTTTGACCCAGTGACTAATTACAACATTTCAGGAGAAGGATGCTTCAACTATTAATGAGATTGATATAGAGATCAATCCTTATAAAAGAGATAATGTTATGATCAGCAGGACTTCATTTCCATATTCAGACAGTGATATCATTCTTGATCTGAATGCATCTATCTTCTCTTCTAATGGCTCTATGTTTGACCCTCATTTCTATTTCTGATCCATTACTATATTTAATACCAATCCCTTCTTGATATGTAGTATGCTTTCATTCTTATTGTTTATAGTGCCTGATATTGCCCAGTAATGATTCTTGTCTGCACCTTGTAGTTCTTAGTTTCATTCTTCATCCTAGAACAGTTCTTATCCATACCTTAGACCAAGTCATAGTCTATAGATGGTAGTACAGAACTGGTATATAAACCTAATGTATTCATAGATATAACTCCAAGTTATATACTAGTTTATATCATGCATAATTCTCTTACATAAATATTCTAGTTGAGCTCTTAACAGTTGCTCTCTTAAACTCTGCTTGTATTTGCTTGTATATAAGCATTTATAGTGCACATAACCTTTGCACATTACACTCTGCTCTAGGCTAGACCTTTGTCACTAGAGTGTGTGGTGAGGCCTACCAAGTCTTCTAAATAGGCCAGGTAGCAATAACATTGATTGTCTAATATAACTATGAGTGTGAGGTCAGGTTGCTCAATAGTGGCAAGGAGAAGAGGTAGGTGAACTTGACA
Organism: Leucoagaricus sp. SymC.cos; assembly: GCA_001563735.1. NCBI lineage: Eukaryota > Fungi > Basidiomycota > Agaricomycetes > Agaricales > Agaricaceae > Leucoagaricus > Leucoagaricus sp. SymC.cos. The sequence goes on along the minus strand of KQ962311.1, from coordinate 70,519 downwards.
GTGTTCTGTCTGGGGATTGGTTCAATGAAAGATGTGATCAGATGCTAAGATCATTAAATATAGTAGTAGAAATTCTGGCATGAGAGAGGGAAATAAGAGTGAGTTAGATGGGATGTTATCTGATAGGTTGGCTATGGCATTGGTCTCATCAGTTGAGAGCTTTAACAAAGACTGCTCTTGGAGATTGCTCATTGTTGGAGATGATTCTAGAATAATTGGGAGGATTGGCTAGGACTGGGATAGGGATATTGGGTCTAGTATGGATATGTCAATTAGAGTAGTTGGTTTGGAGAGTAGATAGAGCATTTAGTTGAGCTTCTTCTTCTTGGCTTCCATTATAATTCCTTAGAGCAAGTATGTCAGATTGTCAAATTCAGGCTGGGCCAAATCATAATCTAGAAGAGGTCAATTGGGTACAAATAGAAAAATAAAGTATTCAGTCTTCAGTCCTCATTTGAGGACTTTGTGGATACTTGTGCAAAGTGTGGCTAGGACTGAGTTGCTTGCAACTAAAGCAACAATAGTATAGATATTCCAATTTAATATAGCCCAATTCACAACAGTGGAAGTATTATCTTCCAAAGCCTAGTGAGGAGGAGGAGGGTCAGTGATAAACATCTCTTGAAGTTGATGGAGCTCTTTCTCTATTAGTATTGTTAACCAAATTTTTATCCTAGTCAGATACCAGGAGACTTTGGCTCTTGTTGTCAATCCTTCAACTAAAGTGGTCTTTGTTATGAATATTCTGTGGACATAGTATTCTAGGTCATAAATTTTGTGATGGAGTTTCTGTCTGTTTTACAGTGCAATCAAATAGAAGGAACTTTTGACATAGCCAGAGATGGTGATGGGAGAGGTTGCTTTGTTTTAGATGTTTATAGCTTTGGATGGCATCATTGAATTCAGATGTGGCAGTAGTTCAGAGACATAATACATCAAGAAAGCTCTTTTAGAAAGTGTCAACTAAGATAGCTATTTCTGAATTACTATTATGATAGGTAAATATTGCAGTTTGAGTTTCTTGAGTATGATCAATGTATTGAAAGAGCCTGGTTTGTATCTCAGCTGCAGTGGAGGGAGAGAGCAGTGAGAAGTAGTAAGAAAATGAGGCTCAGTGGTTATAAGAGGTAAAAGTTGTAGCATGTTGGTCAACACTGATAGTATTATTTAATTCTCTCATTAGTATAGGGTTTGGAGACTGGGAAGCAGTGGTGTAGGCCCAAAGGGGAACAGGGGAGGTAGTTAAGTCACTGTCAGAGGTGGCATCAGTGATAGACTGGTGATTTACTAATTTAATAGTTTATTTGAGCTGTTGTCATTTGTATTCTTATTTATTATTGGAGTACCATTCAATATCAGAGTAGAAGAAGAAGAAAATGTCAAGATAGGTCCAGGATTGGATTAGTTCATTACCCAAGGACATGGAGTAATATAAGAGTGAGAAATGTGAAATGTGTAGAAAGCTATAGTTAGAATATAATATTTAATATGATTAAAAGAGAGAGAGAGGAATAAGGAGGTTTTTATGATTTTTTTGTGTAGTACTTTTGCTTGGTTGGCTTGAAGTAGATTCCTGCATTGTCCTGGGGTAATTTATTTGTGGTTTTATACTTCCTGATTAGTTCTCCTGAGTATTTAAGGTTATCCTTCTATTTTCAAGTATCATCAGAAAGAGAATAACTTTTCCATCTAATTAGAACTTCATACTCTGTGTGGTTCTTTTGTGCTTGATAATCTTCTCAACTTTGTATTCTTCAAAACTGTCTATAAGGTCTGGAGGCAGATCAAAGAAGTTAGAGCTATATTAAGAGATTTTCTTATAAGGAGTGAGAAGTGAGACATAGAACTAGTTGTGGATTTTCCAATTGGTTGGTAAGTCAAGTTTGTAGGTGACTGGAGACAGTCTTCAATGTATTAGGAAAGATCCTTCAACTTTTTGAGTATATTTCTATGAAGTGTCTTTGTTGACAGTGGTGGCAAAGTTTTGATTGTTAAGCTAAACTTTTTGTTGAACTTCAAAAGATTTCTAATTTAGGTTATTGTGGTATGTAAGCATTACTTGTCTAGCTTTCTCATAAGCTTCTAGGACAAGCTGGCAGGATTTCTCTAGTTGCTTAAGATGTTCATCTACAGCAGGTTTTGTAGTTAGTTCTGTAGTAGAATATATTCTAGAGTTGTAGGCATAGAGCAATTTGAAGGGAGTGTGTTTTCATCCAGCATGGTATTGTGAGTTGTGAATGAATTCCATAGTTGATAACATCTTTTTCCATTTATAGAGGTCTCTGTTACAGTAGATGGTGAGATATTTTTGGATTTTCTGATTGAAGTATTTGGTAGTTCTGTCTGTCTGAGGATAAAAAGCAGTAGAGAGAGCTTGCTCAATACTGATAGCTTTGGTGAGGCCTTTCATGAAGTGTGATAAAAAATGGGGGTCACAATCACTGATGATCTTTTCAGGAATTCTATAACATAAAAATACTTTTTTATTAAGTAAATCTGTGATTTTCTTGGAGTTGGCTATTTTTGATGTTGGTATGAGAACTATCCATTTCATGGGACCATAGTCCACCACAGATAATATGCTATTACAGCTGTCAATTGGGGGCAAATTAGTGATGAGATCTATAGAAATTTAGATGAAAGAAGCAGAAGAACAAGGGGCTGAGATTAGCATGGAGGTAGTTTCATGGAATAATGATTAATTTTGAATTGCTGGCATTTACCACATCTATTGACATAGTTAACAATGAAGGATTTTATTTCAGACCAGTAGACATATGATTGGAGTTTTTAAAGTATTTTGGCTATTCTTAGGTGTCTTTTTTTTTTTTTGATATTATAAATTTATAATACAGTGAATGATGGCAGTCTGTGCCTGGGTTATAGATGCTTAGGAACTATGATAAATATATATCTTCAAGCTATACTATATAAATTATTTACAGAAAAATGAAAAATATCTATCTTAGCTTGATTTCAATATTTCTCTCCTACAAGCTAGAGTCTGACAAGGGTACTGGACCTAATGAATGCAGACAGAAGGGGCTTAGCAATTATACCAGTGCTGAAAAGCCTCCTTATCCCAACACTCTCCCTTCTGCCTCTTAGAAGTTGTATCTGAAGCAGTCATCTATAACTCCTAGTTCTAGTTAGCTTAACAAGTCTACCAGTCCCAGTCAAAGTGGTGCTGACAGTATGAGCATCTGCAGTTAAAGCAGTGCCATCAGTATAGGCATCTGCAGTCAAAGCAGTACTGCTAGTATGGGCATCTGCAATTGCTAGTGTTGTGATTCCCACTATAGTTCACATAGCAAGCAGTGTGAGGGCATAGGGCTTCTTCTTTGGTTGCTAAAACAGAGGGGTCAGCTGTGGGGTTGCTATAGCAGCATCTAGTGAGAAGATGGTAATTGGTCTCAGAATGAGGTCCAGAGTACCAAAACTAACAGAAAGTCTGCAATCTGCAAGCCTGAGTGGAGTGTTCTCATTGTCAATAGTGCTAGCATATAGAGACACTAGCATGGGACTGAGCAGCCCAAACAGAGCAGGATACCAGCCCAAATTGGAAGAAGAAATTACTCAGGTGCTTAGCAACAGTGTCTGATTAAGAGTCAATGCATTTCTTCTTTCTCATATACTACCATTATCCTAGGATCTTGGTCATGCTCTAGTATATGCTATGTCAGAAGAATTATCTCAGTATAGATGCAGTTTGAAGAATCATCCTTGGGATGAGGACATTGAAGAGTCTAAAGCTAAAATATTGAGCCTGACTCTGTCTTAGGAGGATGATGCCAAAATAGTGAGCTCCTCTACTCCTTGTGGCTTGGCCCTCCCTTTTGGACTCTCTGACCCCATCATGCCTGTCTCTCACAAGGGCAAAGGCAAAAAGAAATATAGCTCAGTCATTGCTAAGCTCATCTCTCTTAGTCTTACCTAGTGCTATCTATGTTATGTCCTGCTACTCTTGCATCTCCAGTCTCCCCCTCTCTGGTTCTCAGTGGTCTTTCTCCTGTGGCAAGCATTTTTGCCCCTTATATTCATCCTCTAGCCTCTGGTAATTAGAAGTATACTTCTCCCCACCTCTCTACTAACTTAGTGGAGAAGATTTCTCTTCTCAACAACATGCTTGCTACCTTGGCTGGTCAGCCTTGGTCTGACAAGCATGATCACATGCAGTTTGTTTGTGCTCTGTCAGTGACAGTAGGATATGTATTTGTATTATAGTAGCACACTTTGCCCTTTGACAACTCTTTTAATGTATCCATCTTGGATTCTGTCCTACATGATATGCTGCCCCATAATACTCCACAGCATCCTCCTCTATTCTATGGAACAGCTGACTCAGCTACTTCTGCCTCTCTTGCTCTAGTGCATAGTCCTCCTTTAGAGACTACTGCCCATTCTTCCCTGGCTTCTAAGTCTGCTCCCCCTCTTAGACCTGCTTGGTCTACCAAGTATTCCTCTCCTCTGTCTAGTGTCAAGCATAGTTATGCTGAGACTGTCTGTGACATCATGTCTTTGGTCAACCTGGCCAAGACTATTCTTACTTTCCTATCTGATTGCATTATTACTATATATCAGGCTTCTATTCTCCCAGCACCTCCTAGATGCAAGGTCAAGTCTACTATTCCTGGTCCTTTCCAGTACCAGATCCTCATCAAGATGGACCCACTCCCCTCTTTGTCACAGTTCCCTATCTTGGTAGGGGCTACCAATTGCTTTCTTAGCAAGAGTGATCTTCAGGTCAACTCTTGCTACTTTACATATAGGGGAATCTCTCTCCTTACCTCTCATGTCACCTCCCAGAATGAAATAGATCTAGTTAAGGCTGGTGTTCAGCATATCTCCTCTCTTGCTGAGATTAGGGTGGAGGTTGCTCTTCTACATTTCTGATCTTATCTTAAGGTTGTTGATGTTCTATTCTTTAAGATGGATGGCCAGCAGATTACTATCTCCAATGTCTGGGCAGTCATAGGGAAGTCCCACATAGCTAGTTTCTTTACTCTTGCAAATAGCTCTAGAGTCATACACAACTCTCAATGTACTAATACCACCACTATGTGGTTTGACATTCTTGACTCTCAGTCAGACACTACTACTAAGCATCTAATTAGTACATTCTTCTAATTTGGCCCCACTTTGTGCTTTGTGTATACAGCCTGCTCCCACTCCAGTATCTCTTTGTGTTAGTATTGCTAGTGCTGGGGACACTCCATCTATGCCTGCCATTCCCAGGCCCTCCAATGTCCCCAGTGTACTGGTCCTGATACTAAGGCTGGTTATCATCAACATGCATCCTGCTGCAGAAATAACTCCTCTATACATCCACCCTAGGATCTGACCCCTGAGGGAGCTCTATGCCCTCATGCTACATGTTGTGTGAACTGTAAAGGAGAGCACAGCACAAGTGACTGATGGTGTCTGTATTAGTGCTATTATTTTGATTGGGCTTAGCTAGCTGAAAAGTCAGCCTTATCTGAGAGAACAGTGGAGCTCAATATGATTTCTCAGAAGACAGTGGAGGAGAAGTACAAGAGTAGGAGAGCACTCAACCAGTGCCACTGAAACCTCAAACTTCATCATAGGCCCCCACCTGAAGCTGAGTAGAGCAAGAAGGCATTTGTTGAATACTGATTGTGATAGATACTTATGTAGTTTCAACCTGTTATATATTTGTATAGTCATTCTTAGTTGTACTCTTGTAATGGTATCCTGGGCCACCAATCTGGGCACAGACTGCTATTGCACACTACATTATAAATTTATGAGTTTTCTTTTTTAAAAAAAAAAAGATTAAGAGTCAATGATGTCAAATCAGACTATAGCCAAGTCTGAATGCCAGAAGTTCTGTATAATCTGGGAAGAGTTAGCAAGAACACCTCTGGCTCCTAAGACTACTTCCCTCTAGGCCTGCTTGGTCTATCAAATACCCCTCTTCTTTTTTCAGTGCCAAGCATAGCTATGCTAACACTGTTCAAGACATCATGTCCTTGATTAATCTGGCTAAGACTATCCCTACCCTCCTCTCTGATCACTTGTGATATATCAGACATCTATTTCTCCAGTACTTTCTAAGTGCAGAATTAAGTTGACTATTCTTGGTCCCTCTCATTGCCAGATGTTGGTCAGAATTAACTCACTTCCTTCCTTGTCCTAGTTCTCAGCCCTTATTGGTGCTGCCAACTACTCTCTTGGCAAGAGTGATCTTAGAGTCAACTCTTGTCACTTCACTTATAGGAGGATCTCTCTTCTCACATCTTATGTTGTCTCCCAGGGTGAAATAGACCTAGTGAAGGCTAGTGTTCAGCATCTCCTCTTCCTTGCAGAGAGTAGAGTTGAGGCTGCCCTCCCATATTTGCAATCTTACCTTAAGGTCATCAACATTCTCTTTTTTAAGGCAGATGGTTAGCAGATCACTGCTGATAATATACAGGCAGTTATGAGGAAGTTCTATATAGCTGCATTCTTTACTCTTGCAAATAGCCCTCAGGTTATGTGCAATTCCTGATGTACTGATACTACCACTGTGTGGTTTGACATACTTGATTTCCAGTTGGGCACTACTGCCAAGCACCTGGTTGGTGCTTCCTTTCAGTTCAGTCTGGCTTCATGTTTCATGTACATAGTCTGTTTCTACTCCAGCATCTCTTTGTGCCAACAGTGCTGGTACTGGGGACATTTCATCCATGCCTATTATTCTCAGGCTCCCCAATGTCCCCAGTATGCTGGTCCTCACACTGAGGCCAGCTACTGACAATATACATCTTGTTGCAAGAGTAACTTCTCTATACATCCACTCTAGAATCTGACTTCTGAGGGAGTCCTATGCCCTCATGCCACACACTATGTGAACTGCAAGGGGGAGCACAGCACAGGCAACTAATGGTGCCTATATTAGTGCTATTGTTTTGACTGGGCTTGGCTGACAGAAAAGTTGGCCTTGTTTGAGAGGATAGTGGAGCTCAATGTGATTTCTCAGAAGACAGCAGAGGAGAAGTGTAAGAGTAGAAAAGTGCTCAACTAGTGCTGCTGAAACCTCAAACTTTGTTGTAAGCTCTCACCTAAAGCTGAGTAGGGTGAGGTAGTATTTGTTAGATGCTGATCATGATAGACATATATATAGTTTTAACTTGTTATATATTCTTTGTAGTTGCTTTTAGTTGTACTTTTGTAATGGTATTCTGGACTACCAACCTAGGCATAAATTGCTATCATGTACTGCATTATAAATTTTTTTTTTTTTTAAAAAAAGAGTTAGTAAGGACAAAAGATGTTATGATTAATGGGACTTTATTCCCATATTCAGACAGTGACATCATATTTGATCTAGACTTATCTATTCTCCCTTCTAATAACTCTATATTCAACCTTTATTTCTTCTTTTGATCCATGTCTATATTTATACAGATCACTTCCCAATATGTAGTATATGTTCACATTTTCCTCTCTGCAGTGCTCAATCTCACTCAGTACATAGTCTTGACTGCACTCTGCATTCTAAAAGTTCCATTATTCACCCTAGTATGGTTCTTACCTTTTTTCTAGACCAAGTCATCATCTATAGTTCATAGTACTACTTTAGTATATAAATCCAATATATTAATAGATATAACTTCAAGTTATATACTAGTTTATATTGTGCATAATCCTCTTGCATGAATATTCTAGTTGAGCTCTTATCAGTTACTCTCTTAAACTCTGCTTGTGTTCACTCATGTATAAGTATTTATGGTGCATGTAACCTTTGTATATTACACTCTGCTCTAGACTAGACCCTTGTTACTAGAGTGTGTGGTAAGGCCCACCAAGTCTTCCAGATAGGCCAGGTAGCAATAATATAAGTATATAACTTCCTTTGCAAACCTCTGCATGCATCATATTCTTGGATTCCATAGGGCTCTATCCTTTATTGCTAGACAACTCTATATTGCAGACTCTATGCTCTTATCACTAGGCTTCCTGCACTGATTGGCTCTATGCTCTATTACTAGGCTCCTGATTACAAGTGGACTCTATGCCACAGTTGCTAGACTCCCCACACTATCCTTGTCATCTATACAAGAAGGTCCATCCAATCTTAATAATGACTATCTAGTTCAGGACATTAACAAGAGTTTAATCCAACACATCTCTGCTAAGTCCCTGTTGTCCTACACACTCTGTATATCACTATAGAAGAAGTCAAACCAAGGTCACTGACTTATCCAAACTAAATCCATTTTTTTGCATCCCACTACTCTTCTATTATTCACTTCTATACCCATTCTAACTCCTCCTCCTCATCTTCTTGGACAACTACTTCAACCTCTACCTCTAATAATCTCATCAAACACTATGATGCTGTGTGTCTTATATCATAATACTGCCTCAACCCTCACTTCTATCAATCACATGCTCTACCTCCTCAGGAGCTCCATACTCCACTACTTCTGAACAAAGAAAAGAAGCCAGAGCACATAGAAAGAATTCTCCCTCACCCAGTTCATCATCAGGAGAAACAACTACCACCTCAACTACTCACACTGCTTCACCTTCCCCAGAAGCCTCACCTAAACTCCCAGGTACTGCACCCTCCTCAAGCTTGCCTACAATTGCTTTCTCTAGCAAAGAAAAAGAAAGATAAACTTCAGAATCAACTGAAGCTACCCTATCTCAACCTCAGATGATACAACTTACCCCTGCTCAAGAAGAGAGACTCAAGCAAGCTAAAGAAAAGATACAACAATAAGACATTGCCCAGCTTAACAATAATATCTCCTTCTATGACAATAAATCAATCAATAATCCTCTCAATGACCTTGAATCCACCCTATACAAATTTCTTGTACAATAACAATTTTTCATTGCAGACAAACTCTTCAATGTCACAAAACTTGATCTTGAGACAGTATGACAATGACTTTACAACCTCAGACTCCAATCCCATAAGAAACTACTTAGTCCCTTTGAACTCTCAGTACACAAAGCTCTTGAAACCAGAGAACTTACCCTCAACCCCACCTCTGGACTACTATTTAACACTGGACAATCTTCCCTTCCCTCACTTCTGCCACAACCTGCAGGTCACACTCAGACTCCATCAAGAACTCCCCAAACTATATCTCTGCCATCTGTTAGAAATACACCTAGAACCCCACATCAACTACTTCCAAACCTGCTACCTAATCCACCCCCAACCAGTGTATCTAACATGGCAACAATGACTCCAAAATGACCTAAATTCCACACTTCACCAATATTTCTTGGTAACCCAAAGGATTATCAATGATGAAAAGAGGCCATTAAACTCTACATCTCAGCAAACACTACACTATTTAATAATACTGCTGGCAATATCGACAATATTATTGCTGTGTTATAGATCCTATCCTATATGGATAGACCAGCAGCATCATGGAAATCCACATATATTGAGACCAATACAACCCCACCAGCAGGCTTCACACTTATAGCCTATAATATCTTCTGGACAGAGATGGACATACTCATACCAACTGGCTAGTACTCAAGCTGACACCCTCAACCATCTCTCATCATTTTCACAAGGAAATCAAGACATTGAAGTCTACATCTCAGAGTTCCACTCCTTGGTCACACAGACTGGAATCACAGGAGAAATAGAGAAGGTTTGCTATTTCAAAAATAGGCTCTACTCCAAGATTGCATACAAAACAATCTTACAGAACCCTGCAAATACCCTTGATGCTTGGATCACTGCTGTCTGAGCACAGGCTCAAGTTGCTAAGATGGAAAAAAGCTATCTTGCAAGAAATGCCAGACATTCCAGAGAACATCAAACAGGCCAATATCAAAAACATAAATTATTGAATTTTCAGACTCTGATTTATAGACCAAGCCTTCCTCCTCATACCTCACCACCACAGAAAGACCCTATGGTGATGGATATCAATGCCATCACAGACAGGATCAACAACATCCATCTGGAGGTGAATAAAATATTTCTTGACCAAAACATTAACTCTGAATCTGAAGACAATGAATTGACTTTCCAAAAACAAGTCAAAGCTGCTGCAGAACAGCTAGTACAAGAACACCTCAATGCAATATTCACAGATGAACAGAAATATGACTGGAACTCAGACAGTTGCTTCTGTTGCCACAAACTAGGTCACAGAGCTGTGAAATGCCCCCTCAGAAAAGTTCTATGACTATTTCTATCCTCCAGGATTGGCCCAAGAATTTCTTTGTCATCCTATACATCCCTACAACCCAAATTTTCCTGCAATATCCCCAGAAACACCACTTCACACAACCAACAAGGGAAACATTGCCTTAGCAAGAAAAAAATGCTAGGAATACAAGAACTTGTAGATAACACTGAAGAAAGCAAAGTAGAAGAGATTTATGAAGAAATCAACAAAATCAACTCAATTTCCCATCAAGATATTCAAAACATAAAGAATTTTGCCTAAGGAGACTTGCCCAGTCCATGTCAAGCTCTCCCCTTTCCCCATCTTCTAGAATATATTCACTTAAGAATACAGGACATTTTATAAATGATGTACAACTCCACCAATCATCCAGTCAAGTAATACATCTTCCTTATTGTCTTAATGTGGATTCAAACTCTAAAGGAAATGTGGAAATCCTTACCCTTCTTGACTCTGGTGTTTCAGGAAATTTTGTCAATCCTTCATTTATTTACATTCACAACCTTGAACCCCTCCTTTGCCCTCTCAAAAAGCCCATCACTATTGGAAACACCAATGGTACTATAAACCAACAAGGAATAGCTACACACTATTGCCCCCTCACTATAACTGTTGATGGAATCGATATGGATATCAAACTAAAAGTCATCAGCTTAGGATACCCCTGCATAATCCTAGGCCTACTATGGCTACAGCAACACAATCCAGATATTAATTGGGAAAATGGTACCTTATAATAGAGACAACATCCATAGAAACAAAAACAATTTCAAGAACTCATTAATTTAATGCATGAAGACAACTACTCCATTGAGATTAACAATCTGTTCTATCTTGAACCTATAGGACAAGATTTCGAAGAAATCAACTTTAAAACCTCTATCTCCATTTTCCTTGACCAACAATTCAAAGCCAAATGACAAGATGACCCCAAGAAAGCTATACCTCATAAATACCACAACTTCCTTAAAGTATTCGACAAAAAAACATCTGAGAGATATCTCCCTTCTCATTCTTAAGATCACAAAATCAAGACTAAGCCCTTCTTCCACCCTATTTCAATGAAATCATATCAACTATTGCTTAAAGAAGAACAAGAACTCAAAGTCTTTCTCAAGGAAAATCTTGACAAAGGTTATATTAAACCATCTAAATCTCTCATAGCATCTTTTTTCTTTTTTGTAGTAAATAAAGACAGAAAACTACAACTCTGCCAAGATTATTGCTATCTTAATGAATATACCATCAAAAACACCTATCCTATTCCTCTTATATCCCAAATACTTGACAAACTCAAAGGCATGAAATACTTTACCAAGCTTGATGTATGCCTTAGATATAACAACATTAGGATTTGCTCTCAAGACACATGGAAAGCCATCTTCAAAACCTATAAAGACTTATTCAAACCCATCATCATGTTCTTCAGAATGTGTAATTCTCCCACCATGTTCCAATCAATGATAGATTCATTGTTCTGCCCTTTTATTAATCAAGATATTGTAATAGTCTATTTAGATGACATATTGATCTATGCCAAGACCAAAGAAGAACTTTGATGGATCACTTGCAAAGTTCTAAAAATACTGCAAGATAATGATCTCTACTTGAAGACCAAAAAATGTGAGTTCGAACAACAAATCCTTAAATACCTTGGTGTTATTATTAAACCCAACTCTATCTTAATAGACTCTATCAAACTAAAAGAGATCAAAGACTGGCCCATATCTAAATACACTCAAGATGTCTGAAAATTCATCAGATTCTGTAACTTCTACTGATGATTCATTTATCGATATGCTGACCATACACAATCCCTCAATGTGCTCATGAGCAAGAATAAACTTTTTATTTGAATGCCAGAATATAATACAGTATTTATCCAACTAAAAGAAAAATTCCTCAAAGAACTCATATTGCTCATGCCCAACTATGCAAAACTCTTTGAAGTTGAATGCAATGCATCACAATTTGCTTCAGAGGCCATTCTTCTGCAAAAAGATGACAATAGTGCTAAACACCCCATTGCTTATTTCTCTAAATTATTCACTGCTGCAGAACAAAATTACTATTACTCTGAACAAGAATTCTTTGCCGTCATTCATGCCCTCAAAGAATGAAGACACTATATTGAAGGATCCCCCCACAAAGCCATCATCTGGTCCAACTACAAAAATCTGAAAAGATGGAGAAAACCTCAGGATCTCAGCTGATACCAAGCATACTGGACCCAATATCTTTTTAGGTTCAACTTAGAAATTAAACACATCACTGGATGAAAGAACAGACCTGCTGACACTTTATCTCATTATCCTGATTATGAACTGACTGATAAAGACAACTACAATATCACTGCACTTCCCAATAAATTCTTTAACAAAGAAGAATTAAATATTATTGATGATGCCACCACCACTCTCATTCAACAATCCCCTGGATTTGAAGGATTGCCTTGTGTAAATGGCAAACTATCCATCTCTAACAACCTCATTATTAAACACCAACTTGTACAATGCTGCCATGATATTTCTACTGCAAGACACCCAAGAATAGCCAAAACACTTCAAAAACTCCAATCATTTGTCTATTGGCCTGAAATGAAATCCTTTGTCATTAACTATGTCAATGGATGTGGTAAATGCCAGCAATTCAAGATCAACTGCCACTCTACCAAACCATTCCCTATGCCCATTACAGCCCCTCATTTCACTACCCCCTTCACCCAAATTTCTATGGACTTAATCACCAACCTACCCCCTGTCAATGGCTGTGACAGCATATTGTCTGTGGTGGACCATGGTCTTATGAAAGGGATAATACTTGTTCCAACATCTAAAATAGCCAACTCCAAGAAAATTACAGATTTACTTGATGAAAGAGTATTTTCATGCTATAGAATTCCTGAAAAGATCATCAGTGATTGTGACCCCTATTTTTCATCCCACTTCATAAAAGGCCTCACCAAAGCTATCAGTATTGAGCAAGCTCTCTCTACCACCTTTCACTCTCAAACAGATGG
>KQ962311.1:35973-57313 GCA_001563735.1 Leucoagaricus sp. SymC.cos | reverse complement strand
AAAGCTAGACAAGTAATACTTGGATGCTACAATAACCCAAATTGGGAACTCTTTGAAGTTGGTCAGAAAGTCTGGCTTAACAATTGAAATCTTGCCACTGCAGCAAACAAGGACACTTCATGGAAATATATCCAAAAGGTAGAAGGACCTTTCCAAATGTGCCAATGACTCTCACCAGTCATCTACAAACTCAACTTACCAAACAACTGGAAGATCCACAACAGGTTCCATGCTTCACTTCTCACTCCATATAAGGAAACCCCACAATATAGTCCTAACTTCTTTGATCCACCACCTGACCTCATGGACAGTTTTAAAGAATATGAAGTTGAGAAGATTATCAAGCACAAGAGAACCCCATAGGGTATGAAGTACCTAATTAGGTGGAAAGGCTATTCCCTATCTTACAATACTTGGGAATGGGAGGATAACCTTGAATACTCTGCAGAACTACTCAGAGAGTATAAAATTGCAAATAAATTACCCTAGGACAATGCAGAAACCTGCTTCAAGCCAATCAAGCAAAAGTACCATTCACAAAAATCATAAAATCCCATATCCCTCCCTTTCTTTCAGTTATACCAAATATCCCACTCTCATCATTGCTTTCTATAAATTCCAAATACTATACTCTTGCGCTTCTACATATCTGATGACATCCAACCCTGGACCCACCTTGATATGCTCTCCTTCTTCCACCCCAATATTGAATAGTGTTCTGATGATGAACAAGAATATCTCTGACAACATCTCAAAGGAGTGGATTACCAGTTCTCCTCTGACACTGCTACTGACAGCTAGTCAGATACCTCTACCAATACTAGGTCCTACCATACTACTCCCCAGTCTCCAGACCCTATACCAACAAGACACACAGCTAACACCACTGGTTCTGACCAATATGCCACAACTTCCTCCCCTCACCACAGTTCTCAACCTCAGAGCCCCTACCACTTCTTGCCACCCTCCCCCACCATCTCAGCTCAGGTACAGGCCAGGTTCTTTTCAAGCATTGATTGTGCTAGAGAAACCTGCTCTACTATGTTCACTTATTATAATAATAATTTGCAAATGACTACCCTGGTCAATGCTTTCTGGCTGAATCTCCTTACTATACTATGTCAACAATGTAATGCTATGTATGCCTACCACCATGCCCTCCAGAGCTATAAGGACTTGGACAATAGCAAATTCTCCCATCACCATCTCCAGATTTGTTAAAGGTTTCTCTTACTTGATTACACTGCGAAGTAGACAACAACTCTGCAATGAGATATATGACATAGAGAGACATATCAGGAGAATTTTCCTCTCCCTGATGACACTAATTGACCAACTCAAACCAAAGATCTGAACACCATGGTACATAACAAAAATCAGAAGTTAGCTAATGACATTAACAATAATGGAGATTGATAAACTCAAGAAACTTCTTTCCAATGCTCCTCCTCCTCTCCAGCAAGCTATAGAAGAAGATGTTTCCACTGTCATTGACTGGGCCATATTGAATTGGAATGTGTATACTATTGTGGCTCTGGTTGCCACTGATATGGTCCTAGGCATACTGTGTGCCAGTGTCTGGAAAATCTTCAGTTGAGGAATTGATCACAAATTCTTCCTCCCTCTCTTCACTCCTCATCACCCTCCACCAGGTCAAGATCCAGCCCACCTAGAATTCAATGACCTCATATACTTGCTCCAGTTAATTGTGATAGAAGCCAAGAAGAAGAACCTTGACAATGCAATCACTCTTCTATCCCAACCAACCATCCTGGTGAAACCTCTCTCTCCCAACCCAGTATCCCTATCCCTGTCTTGGCCTATCCCTCCAACTATCCCAATAATATCTCCACTCAACAGTGAACTATCCCCAACAATGAGCAACCCTTTCCAAAAGCCATCTTCATTGAAGCTCTCAACTGATGAGACTGACATCACAGTCAACCTACTTGATAATGACCAATCCAAGTTGCTCTCATTCCCCTCTCTCATGCTGGAATCTCTGCCACTGTATTTAATGACCTTAGCATTTGACCATATCTTTCACCAAACTGATCTCTAGACAGAATATTGCCAAGTTCATCTCCTACTTCTCCTCACCACCATTGAACAACCTAATCTCACCCTTACAATTGCACCAGGGAACTAATGTGAGATAGAACAACTGGATCAAATATTTGCCAATCAAACCCCAGAAATTAGTATGACACTTATTCTCCTGACTCCCTTGACATCAATTTCTATGCTGATTTCAATCCAGTGGCTGACTTCAACATTGATAGAGAAGGATGCTTTGATTGTTAATGAGATTGATATAGAGATCAATCCTTACAAAAGGGATAATGTTATAATCAATGGGACTTTATTCCCATATTTGGATGATGACATCATATTTGATCTAAACTCATCTATTCTCCCTTCTAATGACTCTATGTTTGACCCCTATTTCTTCTTTTGATCTGTGTCCATATTTATACAGATTACTTCCTGATATGTAGTATGTGTTCACATTTTCCTCTCTACAGTGCTTGACCTCACTCAGTACATAGTCTTGACTGTGTTCTGCATTCTAAAAGTTCCATCATTCACCCTAGTATAGTTCTTACCTTCTCTCTAGACCAAGTCATCATCTATAGTTAGTAGTACCACTTTAGTATATAAACCCAATGTATTAGTAGGTATAACTCCAAGTTATATACTAGTTTGTATCATGCATAATTCTCTTGCATGAATATTCTAGTTGAGCTCTTATCAGTTGCTCTCTTAAACTCTGCTTGTGTTCACTCATATATAAGCATTTACAGTGCACATAACCTTTGCATGTTATATCCTGCTCTAGACTAGACCCTTGTTACTAGAGTATGTAGTAAGGCCTGCCGAGTCTTCCAGATAGACCAGGTAGCAATAACAAAAGAAGAAGCTATGTGTGACTGCACTATGACCTCTCCTGATGAACATCTCTTCTTTTCCACATACCACTATCATTGTTTATAGTTTTGGTCATATTCTAGTTACACAATATCTAATACATTACTGTACATTTGAAATCTGAAGAATTGTCCTTAGAATGAGGATGTCAAAGAGTTTGAGGCTGAAATATTAAGCCTGATTCCATTTCAGGAGAGTGACACTGAGATAGCAGGCCTCTCTACTTCTTGTAAGTCTGTCCTTCCAGCTGAGTCTCCTGATTCTATCATATCTATCTCTTGTAAAAACAAAGGCAAAAAGAAGTGTAGCTCAGTCATTGCTGAGCTTATGCCTCTTCAGCTCTGTTTGATGCCTTCTATATCATGCCTGCCTATCTCTGCTCCCCCAGTCTCCCCTTTTCTGGTTACTGATGCTCTTATGCCTAAAGTGAGTATTTTTGCTTCTCATATTCACCCTCTAGTCTCTGGTGATTGGGGCTACCAACCTCTTGACCCATCTACTAATTTAGTGTAGAAAGTTACTCTTCTCAATGTCTTACTTGCAGTCTTAGCTGGTAAGTCCTAGTATGACCAGTAGGATCATATGCACTTTGTGCATATCTTGTTGGTAACAATAGGTATATCTTTACTTCACAGAAGCATATCTTGCTCTTTGATGACTTCCCCAATATACTCATCTTAGCTTCTGTTCTGTATAGTATGCTGTTCCATGATGCTCTGTAGTATCCCCTTCTGATCTATAGAACCACTGATTCAGCTGCTTCTGCCCCCTCTGCCCTAGCACATAGTCTCCTTTTGGAGATCACTGTTCATCCTCTCCTGGCCTCTAAGCCCACTCCCTCTTCTAGGCCTGCTCAGTCTACCAAGTATCTCTCTCTTTCCTCCAGTGCCAATTATAGTTATGCTAACACTGTCTGCAATGTTATGTCTTTGGTCAATCTGGCCAAGACTGTTCCCATCCTCCTATCTAATCACATTATTATAATATATTAGGCCTCTGTCCCTCCAGTGCTCTCTGAGTACAAAATCAAGTCCACTGTTCCCAGTCTCTCTTGGTGCCAGGTCCTTATTAAGATCAACCTGCTCCTCTCTTCCTTGCAGTTTTCAGCCTTAGTTGAAGCTGCTAATTGCTTTCTCAGTAAAAGTGACCTTTGGATCAACTTCTGTTATTTTGTATATGGGGGGATTTTCCTTCTTATCTCTTGTGTTGCCTCTCAGGGTAAAATAGACCTGATGAAGATAGATGTCCAGCATCTCCTCTCCCTTACTAAGAATGGAGTTAAGGCTGTCCTTTCATATTTGTAATCTTACCTTAAGGTCATCAATATTTCTTTCTTCAAGACAGATGGTCAGCAGGTCACTACTGTTGATATGCAGACAGTTATGGGAAAGCCCCACATGGCTGACTCTTTTACTCTTGTGAATAGACTTAGGGTTATGCACAATTCCTAACATATAGATACTGCTACAGTATAGTTTAATGTGCTTAATATTTAGTCAAGCACTACTGCCAAGTATCTGATTGGTACCTCCTTCTAATTTAGCCCAGCCTCATGCTTTGTGCATGCTGTTCCCTCCTACTCTGATATCTCTCTGTGTCAGCATTGCTGGTACTAGAGACACTTCACTCATGCCTGCTGCTCTCAGGTCCCCTGATGCCCCCAGTATGCTAGTCCTTATACTAAGACCAGCTACTGTGATCATACTTCCTGCTGCAGAGGTAACCCCTCTACTAAGCTACCTAAGGAACTGACCCCTGTGGAAGCCTCATATCTGTATGCCACATGCTGTGTAAACTGCTTTGGGGAGCATAGCACTAATAACCAACAATGCCTATTCTGGTGTTACTACTTTGACTAGAGATAGTTGGCTGAAAAGTCAGCCCCCTCAGATATACGGGAGGTGTTCCAGGAGATCTCCCAGAAGACAGTGGAGGCTGAGCACAAGGGTAGGTACACACTTGGCCATCACTGCTGAAACCAAATTACTGACTAGGCCCTTGTTGTAGATTGAGAAGGGGAACATCTGACTAAGTTGATCACAATAGGTATATATGCTTTTTGGCTGTTTTATATCTTATGTAGTCATTTTTGACCTCTAGCTTAGCTTTTTACAGTATTCTAGGCTACTAACCTAAGAGCAGACTACTATCATGCACTGCATTATAAATTTATAATTTTTCTTTTTAAAAAAAGACCTTCCTGATAAAGTCTAAGTCTATAGGATCAGTGGAATCCAGCTGGAAATAAGGAACATTGATAATCTTAAGATAAGATCAGGATAAGAAAAGAGTTGCCTGAACCTTATAGTCTAGGTGACAATAAATAGCAGAAGCAACTAGCTAAATCTCTTCAGAGGTTGCAACACAGGAGATAAGGAGGAAAATCCCCCTATAGATAGTGATACAAGAATCAACCCAAAGATTGTCCTTAGCCAAAGAATAGTTAGCAACACTAACCAGAGACAAAAAGATAGAGGAAACCAGAGCTACCTCACACCTGACAAGGATTTGACACTGGAAAGACCTAGTGACAGTAGACTTAATCTTCTTACAGAAAGGTAGAGAAGAAATCAAGGTCTGATATATTGTAATAATGTGATTAGATAGCAAATTAGGAACTATCTTGGCCAAATTGACCAAGATAGCCACATTGCAGACAGTATCAGCATATGACCTCTTGAGAGCTGTAGCAGAAGATGGAGTAGGTTGTCTAGAAGATCAAGAAGGTCTAGGAGGAGCAGGAGAGCAGAATGTCAAGAGACAAGTAGTGATCTTAGATAGAGGCACATACAAGGATGGAGATACTAAAATAGCTAACTCAGCTATTTTGCAGGTTTGGGGGCCTTGAAGGAGCCAGGGGATGACAGAGGCTGAGACTGACTTCAGATCCCAACTCTCTAGAAGAGAAAAAGAGAATGGCAACTTATGCTACTCTTTAGCAATAAACTCACCTACCAAAATAGTGAGCAAGTAGCTGATGCACACTTTGTCACCCTCAACAGCCCAGAGTTTATCATCCCAGGAGCTAAGAGCTATAGCAATGTCACTGAGAGCCCTCACAAGAGTATGAGAGTTGTTAGCAGTAGGGATGTCTCTGTCCAGAGAAATTATGCTGGAATAAGACACAGAATGCAGAGCAGAGGAGGGCATGAATACTATCTATCTCTGGCTCAGCACTAGAGAGAACAGTGTAGAATGCAGGAATAAGAGTACCCCTAGGAACCTAGATAGATGAAGAGAGCAGAAGAGCTACTCTTAGAGCATGAAGAGTGAAGTCTGCTTGAGAGGCTCTTCTGTGAGCATGCTGACCTATGTAGATAAGACAGTCCAGAGGGCATGGGGGAATCAGGCTCAGAAGCAGTAGGTGTAGTAGGGAAGGATATCTGAGAATTGCTCACTCTGGCAGTAACAAGTTCCTCATCATAATCAAGGTCACCATTTCAGGTGTGACCAGATGGGCCAGCTTGATGCTCACTAGAGTTATCAGCCATAATGTAGAATAATTCACTTTAAAATCAATATAGTGATGATGACAGTATATGGGAAAGAAGAGGTGCTATCTCTAGATGTCTAATAGTAGGGATATCATTGCAGTATTGTACAAGTTAGTATTTAATGATGATGTTATTAGAAATAGATAGTTTGCTATTTATATGAGGTAATCCTTCAAAGCCTGAGGATTTTCAGATGGAAGAAGTGATGGTATCATTGATAATATTTGATTCTTCTCATCCAAAGAATTTGTTGGAGAGTGTAATGATATTGTGATTGTCTTTATTTATTAGTTCATAGTTGGGGTGATGAGATAAAGCATCAGTAGGTCTGTTCTTTTGTCCAGTGATGTGTTTAATTTCTAAGTCATATCTAGAAAGATATTGGGTCTAGTATGCTTAATATTGGCTGAGATCTTGAGGTTTTATCCATCTTTTCAGATTTTTATAATCTGACCAGATGATAGTTTTATAGGTGGATCCTTCAATGTAATGTCTCCATTCTTTGAGAGCACAGAGAATTATGAAGAAATTCTGTTCAGAGCAATGATAGTTTTGTTCTACAATAGTGAACAATTTTGAAAGATAGACAAAGGAATATTTAACATCTTTGTTATTTTTTTGCTAAAGAATGGCTTTTGATGCAAATTGTGATACATTGTATTTGATTTTGAAGAGTTTGGAATAGTCAGGCATAAACAGCACAGGTTCTTTAAGGACTTTCTTTTTAATTAGATAAATACTATATTATATTCAGGAGTTCAAATAAAAGGTTTGTTCTTGCTCATAAGTGTGTTGAGAGATTATGTGTAGTTGGCATATTGATGAACAAATCTTTGATAGAAGTTATAGAATCTAATAAATTTTAGGACATCTTGGGTATATTTAGATGTAGACTAATCCTTAATCTCTTTAAGTTTAGTGAGGTCTATGGAAACTGAATTAAGTTTGATGATAATACCAAAGTATTCAAGAGTTTGTTGTTTAAACTCACATTTTTCAGTCTTCAAGTAAAGATTATTATCTTGAAGTATTTTTAGAACTTTGTGAATAATTCATTGAAGTTCTTCTTTGGTCTTAGTATAGATCAATATGTTATCCAAATAGACTATTATGATATTTTAATTAATAAGTGGTCAAAACAATGAATCTATTATTGATTGGAATGTGATAGAAGAATTACACATTTCAAAGAACATGACAGTGGGTTTGAATAAGTCTTTGTGTGTTTTAAAAGCAGCTTTCTATATGTTAACATCAAAGACATCGTGAGCTATTCTCTTGAATGGCCTAAATATTATTCTTGGGAATTTACAGGAGTATATTGATCCAATGGCACACCAGTCCCTCCAGTTACACTCCTCTCCCCCAATACTATACCACTGGCAGCAGCACTCAACAATCTTATATGGAGTGTCTTCCAGAACATGCCATTCAAACAATGTTATCTCAATGGCACATACACTTGTACTATTCATATTGAAGCCATAGTAGATCCAGAATCATATAAGAGCATCCTAGACTGATGACTTTGAGTTTGATATCTATGTTGATTCCATTGACAGTAATAGTGAGGAGTTAATAATAAGTAGCTGCTCTTTATTAGTTGGTAGTACTATCAGTATTTCTTATAGTGACAGAATTTTTGAGAGAGCAAAGAAAGGGTTTGAGATTATGAAGTTCAATAAATGAAGGGTCAATAATGTTTTCTGAGACACTAAAGTCAAGAAAGGCAAGGACTTCCATGTTTTCCCTAGAGTTTAAATCTATATTAAGATAACACAGAAGCTGTATTACTTGACTAAGTAATTTATGAAGTTATATATCATTTATAGAATGTTTTACATTCTTAAGTGGATAAAATATAGGAAGTAGGGGAAGAGGAGAACTTGATGTGAACTTGGCAAATCTTCTTAGACAAAATCCTTAATATTTTGAATGTCTTGACAAGAAATTACATTGATAGTGTTAATTTCTTTATAAATTTCTTCAACTTTATTTTCTTCAGCATCATCAAGTTCTCATATTTCTAGCATCTTCTTTTTGCTGAGGTAACATCTCTCTTGTTTATTGTATAAAGTGGCATTTCTGGGGATATTATGGGGAAATTTGGATTATAAGAATATATAGAATGACAAAAAAAGTCATGAGCTGATCCTGGAGAATAAGGATGGTCATAAGACTTCTTGGAGGGTGCACTTCACAGCTCTGTGAC
This sequence comes from Leucoagaricus sp. SymC.cos, assembly GCA_001563735.1. Taxonomy (NCBI): domain Eukaryota; kingdom Fungi; phylum Basidiomycota; class Agaricomycetes; order Agaricales; family Agaricaceae; genus Leucoagaricus; species Leucoagaricus sp. SymC.cos. Next base: position 48,679 of record KQ962311.1, on the reverse strand, counting down.
CTAGTTTGTAGCAACAGAAGCAACTGTCTAAGTTCCAATTGTATTTTTGTTCATCAGTAAATATCACACTTGTACTAGCTATTCTGCAGCAGCTTCAACTTGTTCTTAGAAAGTCAATTTGTTATTTTCTGATTTAGAGTTAATGTTTTGATCAAAAAATATTTCATTTATTTCTAGATGAATATTATTGATCTTTTCTATAATGGCATTGATATCTATTGCTATAAAGTCTTTCTGTGGTGCTGAGGTACAAGATGGCTAGCTCAGTTGATAAATCAGAGTTTGGAAATTTGATAATTAATGCTTTATAGATTGACTTGATGAGTATTCTTAGACAAGTCCTGAATTTCTTGCAAGATAGCTTTCTTTTATCTTAGCAACTTGAGCCTGTGTTTAGGCAGTCATAATCTAAGCATTAAGAGTATTTGTCAGGTTCTATGAGATGGTTTTATATATAATTTTGGAGTAGAGTCCATTTTTTAAATAGTAGATCTTTTCTATTTCTCCTGTAATTCTAGTTTGTGTAACTAATAAGTAGAATTTGGAGATGTAGACTTCTACATCTCTGTTCCCTTGTGAAAACATTGAGAAATAGTTAAGTACATCAGCTTGAGTGCTAGCTGGTTGGTATGAGATGTCCATCTCTGTTCAGAAGGTGTTATAGACTATTTGGATAAAGTTTTAGTTTGCAGTAGTATTGGCCTTGATATAAGCAGATTTCTATGATGTTGCTGGTCCATCTATATAGAATAGGATCTATAGCATGACAATAGTATTGTTGATAATGCTGGCAGCATTATTAAATAGTATAGCATTTGCTGAGATGTAGAGTTTGATGGTTTCTTTCTATTGTCAATAATCCTTTGAGTTACCAAGAAATATTGGTAGAGTATTAAATTTAGGTTATTTTGGAGTCATTATTATCATGTTGGGTAAGTTGGTTGAGGATGTATTAGGTGGTGGGTTCTGAGATAGTTGATGTGGGTTTCTAGACATATTTCAGCTAGATATTGGAGATGGGGTCAAGTGTGTTTTTTCAGTCTAATAATGTATCCCAGATAGTTTGTTCAAACATATTAAGGAGTGTCTTGTGGGATTGAAGTCTGAAATTGTAGAGTTGGATTCATACAGTCTTGAGATCAAGTTTGGTGATGTTGAAGAGTTCATCTGCAACAAATAATTGTTGTTGTATAAGAAACTCATAGATTCTTGATTTAAGTGGTATAAAGAGGTTTTGTACTGATTTATTGTCATAGAAGAAGATTGAGTTATTGAGTTGGGCAGAGTCCTGGGTTTGGACTTTGGCAATTCCTTTCTCAAGTCTTTCTTCTTCTTTGGGTATGGGTTATTTGGGTTATATTTGTGTGGATTCAGCCTTGAACAACTCAGAAAATAATCTTCCTTTCTCTTTACTAGAAGAAGCAATTGTGGGTGAGTTAAAGAGAGGTAAGGTGTCTAGGAGTTTAGATAAGGCTTCAGAGAAAGATGAAGCAGTGTGAGTAGTTGATAGTATAGCAGTTTCTCCTGATAATGAGTTTGGTGGAGAAGAATTCTTTTGACATTCCCTGGCCTCTTTCTTTTGTTCTGGTATAGATGAGTAGAGGGCTCCTGAGGAGGTGGAGTGAGTAAGCAATATGGGTGAGAGTTGAGGTAGTATTGTAAAGCAAGATGCACAGCATCTAGGTGTTGAGTATAATTATTAGAGATTGAGGTGGAAGTAGTTATCCAAGAAGACAAAGAGGAGTCAGAGTAGGTATAGAAGACAATAGTGGAAGAATAAAGGGGTTCAGAATAGAGGGTTCAGTTTGGATAAGTCAATGACCTCAGTTTAGCTTCTTTTACAGTGATACACAGAGTGTGTAGAATGACAGAAACTTAGCAGAGATATGTCAAATTATTAACTCTTGTTAACATTCTGAAATAAACAGTTATTGTTAAGGTTGGACAAACCCTCTTGTGAAGACAAGGATATTTGTGGAGAGTCTAGCATCTGTGGCATAGAGTCCACTTGTGATCAGAAGCCTAACAATGTAGTATAGAGCTAATTGGTACAGAGAGCCTAATATAAGAGTGTAGAGCCTGCAATATAGGGTTGTCTAGTGATAAAGTATAAAGCCCTATGAAAAAACCAGAGTATGATGCACACAAAAGTTTGCTGTTAATGTAAGAGATATTATCCTCATATTGATAGCATGGCCTGAACTATACTATTAGGAATTCTTCCCCACTTATTCATCTGATGGTGCATTAGCATGCAATTCCATGTTATTTTCACCTACAACCTTGTTAGCAATATGTCTCAATGACCTCCTCACCAGAGCCTATCACTCTCTACTATTCAAGCAATGTTATCTAAATAGAGAATATGTTTGTACCATACCAAGTGATACTAACTTCACTATTAGAAATAAATGGACCTTAGATGAAGATCAAGAGGAGCAACCAGAAGAATGGATACACCCTTATCTAATACTCTCTGGCAAGCTGCTAGCTCATAAACTTTGCACTACTGTCTTTGACAGAACTTACTTCTAAGACAATAACACTCCTACTACAGAGAACCTTGTATATACCTATATAGCACTCACTAGACCTCATAACAGAACAGAACTAAACTATGTCTCACTCCTCTCTATCTCTAAATCCCCCTCTATCACTACCTTGTCTAGCAAGACTTCTATAATGAAGTATGAGTCTTTAACTACCTCATCAGAGGTTATAACTGACATGACTACCTCAGCATCAACAGAACCTGAGATGCTCACCCCTGACTCAGACACTTCTGAGTTAGAATACACTTCTTCCAAAGAAGATCTATAAATAGATCTAACTTCAATTCTTACAAATCTTATAACTTTTACAACTGTTACAACATGTTATGATCTAGACTCATTTCTTTATGCTTCTATTCCATTTCATTTCAACCTTTCTTTTCTATGCACCACCACCATTACTGTGAGGTATATCTCTCTCTACATCCTTACTGTCTTCAGGCCATTTGCAGGTCATACTCTCATATTACTTTAGAGTTCACAACATCCACTCCTTACTGTAGCTGGAGTGCTTGTGACATTTATCCACTCTTTTAGTATCAAGTTGAGCATTGCTTCTTTATCTTACCCTACTTCCTCCTAGTTATTCCTAGGTCCATGCTCTCATGGAGCTAGCTGCCAGCAGGTCTTTAAATTCTGGCAGTCACTCTTTTATCTTTCTTCTCTGCTAAGGTGTGCTTTGTATGCTCTAGTGCTTATTTCAGTGTTGAGTAAGGTTTTCTTCTCCACTACCTTTCAGCATTGAGCTGGAGTGCCCATTAGCCTCCCTCCATCCTCTCTTTTCTAGCCTCCTTCTGCTTTAGTGGTTGGTATAGGCCTCTCTGCTAGCTTGAGTGCACCTGTGTGATGCTCAGGCCATGTATGTTCCCCAGTTATCTTTATGACCCCAAATCTGTAGTTTAGCTGAATAAGTAGCTACTATTTCAGTTAAGTGCTCTTCTGTGCTTGACTCATTCCTCCTTCTTTCCAGGCTGCATCCTCCACTACACCCCTCTACTCTAGTCCTGGCACTTTACTAGAACTATATTTGGCATTGAGTTGAGTTCACTTCTCTACTTTCTTCTCTTCTCTCTACAGAGTTATAGCCTTACTCCTCTGTTCTTTTGCTAGTCATCATGGAAATCCCATGGTGGTTGCCTTCAATAGTACCAGCATCTTTTGAGGGAGCTCTATGCTCTCTTACTACTGGCTGCTAATGCAGCTAGTGACCAATTATCTCTATGCTTCTAGTGAGTGTCTATTTTTAAGGCATTGTTGGGTCAATCCCCTCAGACTGCATTTATGAGACTGAGTACCTCTTGTTTGGTCAATGACTAGAGGATTGGGAAATAGAAGCTAGGCTGTGATAGATAGTCATTCTGGTAACTAAGGCTAGTAGATATATAGTTGTAGTTTGATCACATGTATTTATTTTAGTCTCTGGGCTCTCCTGGGGCATAGACTGCTATCACACACTGTGTTATAAAATTTTAATAATATATATATATTCTATTTCATTTGATCATATAATAAATTTGATGACTTGTAATAAAACACTTAAACCTTATATAGCAGTAACAACTTCTTACAATATAGGTTTCCTTCTTTCTCCTCCTATGCTTGTATCACTAAGCCTTTTCTTAGTGTACAGACACTTGTGATATTTCACACTGCCTCATTTCTGAGTCATTAACTATTAATATACCAGACAGTAGATGTACCTTTAGGAAGTCAGGAACATCTTATGCATCTAACTGACTGTGTTTTTACAACAAAGAATTTGTCTACTAGATATAGTAATTACTATATATGGGTAGATTAACTATAGCTCTATAAAAGTGCCCAACAAAGATAGAAACTCTCAAGTTTCTATTCTTTTTGGTTATCTGTCTACATCTTCTACCTCTTGAGTTATATTGTTCAGACTTGAGAAGTACAAATAAGTCATCTAGACTAGTTAGTTAGACTAACCTATTGCTGATCAACTGTTTGTGTATTACAAGACTTTACTTCAGAACTCATCAAGCAGAAAGTCTAGGACAGCTAGACTAGACATCTATCAGTTGATTCTAATTGCTATATAAGTAAGTCTAATCTGACCTATTGATAGTAGTGTCTTAACTGAGAGAGATCTATCTCAGAACAAGCTAAGGACCACATGGGGATTCCAAATACAAGATATGGCTAACTTATGTCTAGGAACCTAAGATGATCAAGAGAGGACTTCCATCCTCTTTGCCTTCAGAATTAGAACTGCATAGTCTGCTTTCTTAGAGTGTAGCAATATGAGAAATGTAATCAATAGGGTCACTGCCTCCCTTTCTTCTTCTGTCATCTCGCTATCTTCGTCATGATCATAACTAGTCATGTTGGTGGTGGGGGAGGTAGAGGTGGTATATTGTGACTGTGAGGATGAGGATGATGTCGAGTAAGATAAGGGAACAATCTCCCTTTCCGCAGCGATCAAGAGTTGTCGCTGGCGTTCTTCTAAAGCATTCCTTATCAGTTCGTCTTGCTGATAAGTCTGATTCAAGACTCCTGCGATGATGTGTTGCAGTAGTGTTGCTCCTTCCATGGTGAGGTAAGGATGAGTCCATTCTTGTTCAGGGTGGATGGGGTTCACTGGCTTCCAGCCATTGCTGAGAGCCGTCAATGGTGCCGTTGGCAACATGCACACATAAAGTCCATTGAGCTCATAATGCTCATATGGCAGGTTGTGGTAAGCATCTAGTAAGATGTCGTTATAGGTTTGATCTGCCTCAGTCTCTACTTTGATGAGTGTAGGGATAGGTAGAGGTGGGGCGAAGTAGGGTGTTGCGCTTCCATGTATGATCCAGTGGTATCGGTCCAGGTATTGCATTGACTGTTCAATAACCACTTTGACTGTAATATTACTCCCTTCATTTATCGTGTTTTCTATAACGCATTTCAATCCAATCGTTCTTCCTTCCCCTTCCAAGTTTTGCTCTAAGATCGTGGGGGACAGATATTGTTCTCTGGAAATGATGAGGGGGTGATTTGGTTGAGGAGGTCGTATGGGAGGTAGGATGATGTATTTGTCACTTCCCATGTCAACTTCTCCAGTGGGGATGGGTCCTACTATTATGGAGTCATGACAGTATCAAAGCATGGTCTTGATGTGGAAGCATTCGATAGGGTCACCAGCTTCCCAGGTTAGAGTAGGCTGGATTGTTGTAGTATTCTCCGTCGTCAATCGAATAATCGGATACTCCATCATTTCAAGGTATCTTGAGGAGAGCCTCTCTCTCTGAATTGTATTGAGACGAAGGTGTAGTCACTCTCCCATTGAGGCTGGGGCTTGGCCTAATAATGCCAAGGTAGTAGGGGTTACTTCCTCTCTGACCTCTCCCTCTTGTAGTCTGTTCTCTTTCTCTTCCTCTCGGGTTCTGTCCTCTCCCTCTCGTACTCTGTCCTCTTGTTGGGGTCTGTCCTCTTCCTCTGCCTCGTCCTCTCCCTCTGGGTATCCCAGAAGCTCTTCCTGTGGGGGCACCTCTTCTTGGATGCATATAGGGTGGTGGAGGGGTGTGTCTCTCATTTGGTATGGGAGTTTGAGCTGGCTGAGTTTGCGAGGGGTTTTGAAATCGAGGCCAACCATGGGAGGCCATTTTGGGTCATGCAATATGTGGTGGGCCATGTCGGATATTTGATTCCAGCAGGCTGAGGGGCAGAGGAGGATGGGGTCGTGGTGCAGTTTCCACAGTGTTATGAGGCAGTACATGTCTGGTTCCAGTGTCGTTGTGATGCACTGGGCGATTACAGATATTATGTTGTTCCTGATGTCTTGGAATGGTTGGCTGGGTACTGATGGTATTGGGATCAACAGGGGGTTGTCCCATTGGGCAGGTAGGAGGTCCTGAAGGACGTCCACTAATTCGACTTCCATCATCATTGATATCCACATTGGTAGGGTGAATATCTGGTCCTTGTACATGAGCTTGAGGGGTTGGATGTATGTCCTCAGTTGCTCGTAGAGGTGATTCAAGGAGCCTGTTATGCCAAGGGTATCAGGGAAAGTCAAAAGTTGCTCCATAATTTGTTCTGCCTTGAAGGCCGAAGTAAGTACCGTACCGTAATTCTGCCAGAGAAATTCCTGGGTGAGTTTCCTGAATAGCTCTTCGAATCGGGTCAGAGAGTGAAACGCGAGTAAGCATGGTGAGATGGAGGGATGAAAGGTGTGCGTGTGCAAGCAACATTCTCGCATAATGTATGCTAAGAGCAGTTTGCACCCTGTATTGGTTGATATGTTCAAGTACTTCTGGATCATCTGGTAGGTCGGTGTCCAGGATGAGATAGTCATTCCAGTTAAGTCATCGAAGGGTATACTGGAGAGAGGTATCAAGAACAAAGGCAGTTCCAGAGGGAGGTTGAACACAGCAGGGCTCTCCCCTGACATCGAATGTATAGTAGTGCCCCAAATCCTGTTGGTATCTAGGTACTGGGAGGGGTCTAAGATGATCTGGGAGTGGGTGCGGGAGAGGGATGGCATTTCAATTCATGTGGTGCTGGGTCTTCTTGGGAGGTTTCGAGCGTTTTTATAAGTTTTGAGGATTTTGTCTGCTCAAAGGAGATGTTCCTCTGGTTCCCAAGTATTTTCCACATTTGGGTAGCCTATCCATTTCACTAGGAAGTGGTATTTCCCTTTCTGTATGCAATGGTTCAGTATCACTTCGACTTCATATTGCTCTTGTTCTTCGATGAGATCTGGAAGTGGTTGTTTATTGTGTTTCCCATATAAGGCATTTTCTTTATGGGGTAGGAGTAGGTTGGCGTGAAACACATTGTGAATTTTCCAAGTCGGTGGAAGTTTCAACTGGTAGTTGACAGGTGACAGTTGTCGAAGGATAAGAAAAGGTCCTTCTTTCTGTGGTCTTAGTTTTCGTGACACTTCCTGGAGCAGAAGGTTTCAGGTGTCTAGCCAGACTTTGTCTCCTTCTCAATATGGAGGGTTTTGTCAGTGCACTGTTCGCTTCTCCATTATTTGTCTTGCCTTTTGATGGGCTTGCAGTGCTCTTTTCCTAGCTTCCTGTAAGTCTTCGAGTTTCTGGTTGGTCTGAGGGTTGTTCATTGGTGGTGTATCATTTGGTAATGTCTTGAGATCATGGCCATATAACAATTGGTTTGGCGAGTGCATTCTGCCTGCGTGCAGTCGATTGTTGTGGGCCATTTTGTAGATTGCTAGATATTTTGTCCAATCGTGTGGATTGTTCATGGTAATGATTGCCAAATATGTTTCTATCTCCTGGTTGTACCATTCGGTAGTTCCATCTGTTCTGGGGTGGAATGCTGTTGAAAATGCTGGTTCTATATTTAACTTCTGATAGAACGCTTTCATCAATTTGGATGCAAATCTCAGATCTCGATCACTGATAACCTTGTTGGGTAATCTGTATCTTTGATAGAGTGTGTCTATCAATAGCTGGGCTATCGTTTCGGAAGTGGCTGTTTTTGTTGTAGGGGTTAAAATTACTCCCTTCGTTAAGCCATAGTCTACTATGGCTAAAATAGCATCCTTCCCATCCAAAATAGGTAGATCTGTTATTAGATCCATGGAGATCTGGGTGAATGGTCGCATTGTGGTAGGTGCAGGAATAGGTTGAAGTGGTGCCTTTTGAGGATTTCGTGTTATTTTGTACATTTGGCACTTGTTGCATCCCTTGACGTATTCTGTTACATAGTCACGCATTGCAGGCCAGTAGACATATTTTTGTAGTGTCCAGAGGGTTTCTTTGATTCCAGGGTGTCCACTAGTGATATGATTGTGGGCTTGCTGTAATAGGTGGTGTCGTAAGGTCATGTCATTAGGTATGGCGATCTTCTCCTTGATGTAAGGTATCCCTTTGTCTTTGTTGTCTGGTTCTACATCCAGTAGATCTCGATGTTTTCAGATGTCGTTGAGGTCTTGCAAGGAGATGAAGTTTATCATTTCTTCATCTAGCATCATAATCTTTCGATTATCATGGTCATCTGGCACATAATCAGGTCTTCTGGATAAGGCATCTGCTGCGCCATTTTTCTTTCTGGGTATATGCCAGATCGATATCTGAGGTTTGTATTCCTCAAGCATTGCTCTCCATCGTCGTTGCCTTGGATTAAGGTCTTCTTGTTTTTGCCATCTGGTCAGATTTTCGTGATCTGTCCAGACTATAAAAGGTTGTTGTGCTCCTAATAAGTGATGTCGCCATGCTTTTAAGGCATGTATGATAGCGAGCAGTTCTTGTTCTGAACAGTGATAGTTTCGTTTGGCTGGCATGAATGCTTGAGAGTGGAAAGTGATAGGTTGTCATTTTCCTGTAAGGTTCTTCTGATATAGAACAGCTCCTGAAGCATATGCAGAGGCATCTGTTTCGACTTTGTAAGGTTTGTCGGGGTCAGGTTTCATCAGAATAGGTCTTTCTTCAAACATCTTTTTCAGTTGTTCGAAACTTTGTTGGTGTTCTGTTGTCCAGTGGAAGCTCTGTTTGGTGGACATTAATTTATTTAGCAGGGCAGCATGCTTGGAGTAGTTTCGAATGAATCGTCGATAGAAATTGCAAAAGCCTATGAATTTGCAAACGTCTTTGGTCTTGGTTGGCATAGGCCATTGCTTTATTCCTTCAAGTTTTGCATGATCCATTTTGATTGCGTTCGGTGTTACTATTGCTCCAAGGTATTCAACCCTCTGCTTATTGAACTCACATTTCACAGGCTTCAAATACAGATCATTCTTCTGCAAGACTTCAAGTACTTGCATAGTTAGGTGGCAAAGTTCTTCCTGGGTTTTGGCATGAATGAGGATATCATCCATATAAACCAGTACTCCTCCTTTTCGCACTAATGGTTCGAATATTTCGTCCATCATGGCTTGAAATGTGGCAGGTGAATTGCACATTCCAAAGAACATGACTATCAGTTTGAATAGTCCTCTCAGCATTCTAAATGCTGCTTTCCAACGATCTTCAGGTTTTATTTGGATATTGTTGTATCCTGTGCGCACATCAAATTTGGTAAAATATTTCGATCCTTCAAGTTTGTCGAATAAGGTGGGGATCAAAGGAATAGGATATGCATTTTTGTGCGTGTGTGAGTTGAGGTACCTGTAATCTTGGCACGGTCGTAATTTTCCATCTTTCTTTGATACAAAGAAGAAAGGTGAAGCCATAGGGGATTTCAACTCTTGGATATATCCTTTGGCAAGGTTTTCATCAAGGAATTTATCAAGTTCATCCATTTCTCTTGGTGCGAGTTTGTAATTTGGGAATGCTTTAGGTTTAAAATCGTCAAGTAACTTGATTGCGTGGTCCCATTTTCATTGTGGAGGAAATCTTTCCAATTCTTTTTCTGAAAACACCTTCAGGTAGGAGCAATACTCTGGTGGTACAAGTTTGAGTGGATCGCTTTCTCCTGTTTTGGAAAATTCTTGGGCGAGTGAAGTAGCAGTGTTAGTCTTCATGTTAATTTGTTCGTCTTGCCCAAGGAAGTATATAATTTCATGTTCAGATAGTTCATTAAGATATTCATTCCATGTTGGAGGTGTTGAAAGGCGAAGTGTTTTGTTTTGCTAATCAATATCTGGGTTCATTTGCTTGAACCAGGGTATTCCTAGGAGTAGTCGGGGTTCTCCTAAGTTTGTGACATATGGTTCTATGACATGTTCTATCTGGTTGACAGTAACAGTCATTTGAGTTTGTGCTGTGATCTTTCCAGAATTTTTGGTGCTGTCTGCATTTCAAACTTTAATAGGTTGCACTAGTCATTTTGTGGGTAATCTCCATTCGTTAATTAGGATTGGGTTGATGAAATTATTAGAGGCTCCTGAGTCAATTAGGGCATGAGTGTTGATATCAGGATTGGAAGGTAAGTGGATGGTCAAGGGTATATGAAGGATTCGTTTCTTCAGAACAAGACAGATTTCATTTATTTCAATCACATCATCTTCTTCTCGTTCCTTTGAAAATTTGAGGTTTCATCATCTGAACTTTCACAATTATTGATGATGTGGCTTCCCAATTTTCGCAGGGTTCGAAACTTTCATTTCTTATCCTTTCCCTTTCTTCTTTGATCATCTCTTCTTTGATCAACTCTCTCTCGTCCTCCTCGATGGTAATTAGTCTTCTCTTTCCTTTCCTGGAGTGGACAGTCTCGGGCCCAATGTCTTCCTTCTTTACACAAGAAGCATAATCCTTGTTCACATAACCATTTGAGCTCAGGGGTGAACATCTTGTTGATTTCTTCTTTGAGTTTGTCTTCAGTGTCGTCGGTGGAATCTGAGTATTCTGTTTCTGATTCCATTGATTCACTTGGAGTTTCATCATCGTCGGTATATTCTCCGTTAAGGTTATTGATTCTCTCGATGAGGTCAACGTCCATGGGGCCATATCCTTTGGGATTAGATGTTGATGGATTGTGCATATAAGGCCTGTAAGTTGATGCCTTTCGTTTATGAGAATGAGTTTTCCTTTTAGAGCAATGAGTCCTCCTTCGTGACTCCAAATAACTTCTTCTCGTCCCCACATATGATTGTACATGGTCCATTCCGCTAACCTGTCTGGCAGCAGTATAGAAGTTGTCGATATTATCAGCGACGGGGTTGAGTTGGTGGACTTGTTTATTGTAATAGGGGTCCAGCCCTTGTAAGAAGAATACGATCTTGGTATGCTGATCTTGTATTCCTGAGGTAATTGTGAGATTCTTGAATTGATTGATGTAATTCTCGATGGGTCTTCCATTCTGTCATAGGTCCAGTAATTCTGTGACTCCTCAAAGGTTGTTGCTGACATGCTTAAATGAGGTGTCGAGGGCGTCATAGAATTCTTTCTCGGTTCCCACTGCAAATACAGGTGGTGTGCCAGTGGTATGGGAGTGTATGTATGACTTCTGCCACTCAGTTGCTGGTCCTTCCATGCTGAGTAGCGCATAGAGGATCTGCGACTCCTGTGTGACATAGGTGTTTGGCTTCGCTGCGTAGAGCAGTCATAAGTCATCTCTCCACCTAGGGTAATCAGATAGTTCTCCAGTAAATGCTCATGGAGTTGGGACTTTGGGGTCCCTAGCTGCTGCTGAAGGTAATGCCATTGTAGAAGTTCTTGGCTCGGGTGATGAACTGGGTGATCTGGAGTCTCTGGGGGCTCTATACGAATCGAAACTTGGGTTCAGTTTGACAGGGTTGGGGATTTCTTTCGAGGTACTGGGGATGTTGGTTGCTCGCTGTTTTCCTTTATTAGCAGAGTTGGTCGGAGTGGTTGGTTGAGTACGCTCAGGGGAATTATGCTCCAATTCGATGAGTCCTGCATCAATGAATGCAACGACTTGTCTTGTGAGTGTGGATTGTCTAAAGAGTGTTTGTTCCTCGTTGGTGAGGGATAAGAACCAATTGAGTTTAACAAGTGTGTCGATGGAATCAGGGATATCTTTTTCAGGTTTCTCTTTTTCAGTTCTTGAGTGAGTAGGTTTAATTTGTGAGGATCCAGATGGATAGAATCCTCCAGGTGGCATAGATAATGGGGTGGAAATTTTGTTGGTTTTATAGTGTTGTTAGGGTTTGTTGGTTTGTCATTACTGTCCTGTATATTGATTTCATTTGAGATGGGGTGAAAATTTTCTGGGGGGTTGGTAACGAGTGGTTCTTAAGTCATTTGTTTTTCCTCTGGTAAACTCAGATCAGAGGAGATGTCTCTAAATCGTTTCAGAACTGGAGACATATTCTCGCATGGTTCCCTTCCTCTTGGTAGAAGATCACGGCTTGTCATTCCTTCGTCCAGTATCGAGTGTTTGAATGTGTTCCTTGCTTACTTACTTGTCCTTTGACAAGTGAGGAACAACCTGGTCTCAAGTATCAGTTTGGGGATTGAGGGGTCCTTCCCGAATATCGAGTGTCAGGGCGTCTCGGGATTGTTGACTACAATTCTCCTAAAAGTCTTCTGTGATCTAGCTGAAGAAGCTCTCTCCCCTTTGGTCTGTTGAAGAGTGGGGTGTTATTCTGCAGATTTCTCCTGATGCGTAGGTGTACCCTCTGCCTATCCTCCTATACTGCAGGTTGTCGGAGGTCGTACTTGCCATGGAACATCGTTAGCTTTCCATACAATGGAATTCCCACACAGCTTTTCCAAGGCCGGGTTCCAAGGGAGCTTCTACCCTAATGTTAGGGGTGCTTATTGCCAGTGGCCTGTTTGTATAGT
>KQ962311.1:3668-20144 GCA_001563735.1 Leucoagaricus sp. SymC.cos | reverse complement strand
TATTTACACCATGACCTTGCAGTTGCCCTATCTCATAACCTTATCATGATGGCTTGATGCTCATCCATTCAAGCATCACTCAGCTCACATTAGCTCTCCACAACAGTTGCATGACCTATAAAATCCTGGTGGTCTACAAAAGAGGGGACATGGTAGAGGATCATCAATAGGTTCAGATAGTGTTGCAGTATTGTGTCATTATGTGATATAACTACAGTGCAGCATTTCTTCTTTCCCACATACCACTATTATCATTTACAGTTTTGGTCATGTTTTAGCTACACAATATCTGATACATCACAATATATTTGTAATCTGAAGAATTATCCTTGAGATGAGAATATCAAAGAGTCAGAAGCTGAGATGTCAAGCCCCACTCTGTCTCAGAGGGATGATGCTGAAATGGCAGGCTTCTCTATTCCTCATGGGTCTGCCCTCCCAGCTAGGCCTTCTAACTTTATTATGCCTGTTCCTCACAAGGGAAAAGACAAGAAGAAGTGTAGCTTAGTTGCTACTGAGCTTATGCTCCCTCAGCCCTACTTGGTGCCTTCTGCATCATACTCACCTACTTCTGCTCCTCTAGTCTCCTCTTCTCCAGTTACTAGTGCTCTCTTCTCTAGAGCAAGTATCTTTGCTTCTTATGTTTGTCCTCTAGTCTCTGGTGATTGGGGCTACCAACCTCTTGACCTGTTCACTGACTTGGTGCAGAGAGTCACTCTTCTTAATGACTTGCTCACAGCCTTGGCTAGTAAGCTCTGGCATAACTAGCAGAATTATATACACTTTACATATGCCCTGTCAGTAATGGTAGAGCACATCTTTGCTTTACAGAAGTATATCTTGCTCTTCAATAACTCTTTTAACATGTCCACCTTAGCTTCCACCCTATATAACATGCTACTCTGTGACACTCTGTAGTATCTTCCTCCAATCTATGAAACAGCTAATTCAGCTGCTCCTGCTCCCTCTGCCTCAGCATATGGCCCTCCTTCAGAGGCCACTGCCTATCATCTCCCAGCTCCCAAGCCTGCTTCTTCTCTTAGGCCTGCTTAGTCTACTAAGTACCACCCTTCTCCCTCCAGTGCCAAGCATAGTTATGCTGACACTGTCTGCAACATCACATCTTTAGTCAATCTGGCCAAAATTGTCCCTATCCTTCTGTCTGATTGCATTATTGCAATGCATCAGGTCTCTGTCCCTCCAGCACTCCCTAAGCACAAAATTAAATCTACTATTTCTAGTCCCTCTCAGTGCCAGGTCCTTATCAAGATTGACCTGCTCTCCTCTTCCTTATAGTTTTCAGTCTTAGTTGGGGCTGCTAATTGCTCTTTCAGCAAGAGTAACTTTTGGGTCAACTCATATCACTTTGCATATAGAGAGATCTCTCTTCTTACTTCTTGTGTTGCCTCTCAGAGTGAGATAGGCCTGATGAAGGCAGGTGTTCAGTACCTCCTCTCTCTTGCTGAGAGTGGAGTTGAGGCTGTCCTTCCATATTCACAATCTTACCTTAAAGTCATCAACATTCCTTTCTTCAAGACAGATGGCTAGCAGGTCACTGCTTCTGATATCTGTGTGGTCATGGGGAAGTCCCACATAACTGCTTTATTTACTCTTGCAAATAGCCCTAGGGTTATGTATAATTCTCAATGTCTTGATACTACTACTATGTAGTTTGACATTCTTGACTCTCAGTTGGGTACTACTGCCAAGTACCTGATTGGCACCTTCTTCCAATTTGGCCCAGCCTCATGCTTTGTGTATACAGCCTGCTCCCACTCTGATGTCCCTTTGTGCCAATGTTGCTGGTGCTAAAGACATTCTACTTATGTCTGTCATTCTTTTTTTTTTTTTTAATTCATAAATCTTTATATCAGTATGTAGTAGCAGTCCAGTCACAAATACAGAAGCATATCTATAGTAATCTACAGAGAACTGAAATCCCCCACAGCTCAGCTAAATATAGTAGCCTATACCAAAAAATAAGCCCTTCTTATATCCAAAAGTAGATGGAGAAGCAGATAATATACTCTTGTCTGTTATAACACCACCAGTGCCCATGATGCACTAAGGCCAAACTAGCACAGCCTCCATCAGCCACCAATGCCAAATCTCTTAAGAGCACAGAGCTCCTAGAGAACCTAGTAACTACTGAAGAGTGGCCACACCATTGTTACCTTGTAGAAAGGTACACAAAGAAGAATGTCTGAGGGTTCTCTTTGTAAAAGTCAAGCAGCTTCTTCTAACACTTGGGAAAGTGCTGTGACTCACCAAAGTCAGGACACTTGGTTAAGATATGCTCATAAGTCTGCCAGTAGGCAGACCTACAAGAGCAAGAATGATCATGAGAGAGATTAAACTATTATCTAAACTCTCTAATAGGTGCATGATTAAGAACTGTCTGGCACACCCATGCACAGAATGGGAAATTATGCAAATACTTAAGCTACATATTCCCAAAGAAATAAATAGGTATCATACATTTGTCTCTCTCATCAGTGAGATGTAAAAAATCTCTCCTAAAGGAGCTTATATAAGTGAACTGCCTAGTTCACTTGTCATAACAGGCTTGAGCCTCAGCCATTTGAAGATAATTAAGAGTAGTAAAGGGATGAGCCCCCTCCAACTCCCAAGTAGCAGGGTCTATAGCATACCAATAGACTATATAATGCAATGGCCACTCCAAAGAGGAGTGGACCTGTACAAATGCAAAGATGTGAGAGGGGTCTCCCTTAAGCCACCTAGTGAGATAACAGCAGATAAGCAGAGCCTGAGCCTGTCCACTGCCAACAGAAAGGTCTATCACTTACCTGGCCAAAGCTGGGTGATCAGTGAATAAGACAACATAATAAGCATTCTCCTGTATGTACACAGTGAAGACACCTATCCAAATAGCATAGAGCTCTGCATCTAGAGCAGTAATCCTGCCAGCAGCCTAGCAAGACTAACTAACAGGCACACTGCCAGCCCAAACCCAAGCCACCAAAACAGCCTAATAAGCCTTATTATATCTAACTGACATATCAGTGGCCATGACAACACAGTCATCAAGCACGAGAGCCCTATCAAGCTCTATGTTCAAGATATATAGAACATTGACATCCTTCTCCTGAGGAGAGAACTCAGTGACCTGAATCCAGTCCAAAGACTAGTCTATAAGGTGTCTCTTAGGATGAGCCTCTGGCACATCAGCATCAAAGGACTCTAAGGTGACCAGAACACTTAGATATAAAAGAGTATCCACAATAGCAGATCAGACCTTCTCAACAAAGTGGCTCAGTCTGGTAAAGTGATACTGATGAGGATTGCCACCAGGAAACTTCCAAATCTCTAGAAACTGTCTGGAGAAGTGGGTGGGAGAGAGAGAGTGAGGACATGATATGCTGCACACAATCTCAACTTCTTGAAATGTAAATGTATGGGAATAAGACCAGCAAGCACCTCAACCCCACCAGAAGGGAAGATGCAAAAAGTACCTATAATCCAGATAGCAGCCTGACACTGCATCTTGTTAAGAGAGGTGAGATGGGCCTTGTGTGGGTGTAGCCCATAATATTAGAGACAAAAGCTGTACATGGCAATAGGGATTACACAAGATCTGTAAAGCACATGCTTCTGCTTAGGAGAAAGACCCCTGAGTGAATTACCAAGCATCCTCATAGCATGGACCATAGAAATAGCTTTAGTTGAGTAATACTGCATATACTCATGAAATGTGAGCTGGCAGTTGAAGTAGAAACCCAAATATCTCCTTGCACCTGTCATCCTCAGGCTCTCTGTTGCCTCCAGTATGCTGGTCCTCATACTAAGGCCAACCACCATGATCATGCTTTTTTTTTTTTTAATCAACAATTTATTACAGAGCACTCAATTGCAGTCTGTGCCTAACTATGTACAACAAAGCTAGAAAAATCCAAACTAAAACTACCAAAACATGAGGAAAATAGCCAAGAGAGTAGAAAAATTGCTAAGACTATGAAAGACATGACAGGATCCATAAAGAGATAGTGATGAAAGGAAAAAGACTATGAAAGAAAGGTCAGATGAGATAGAGGCTTACCAGTGTCATTCAAGACATATGGAAGCTGGAACAGGAGTGAGGTGAGACACAGAGAACTGTGATCACACTTTTGTAGTAGTTTTGTGACTTTGTCACTCTCTATTCCCCCTTTAGACTTATTTGTTTGTTTATGACTTCTGTTATCTAATATGATGGGACAGTTTAGTATATAAGTAGATACTCAAGTATTTGTTTAGAACAGACTCTTGAATATGACTTTACTCCTGTTGAGTTGGTCTGATCTTGAGTTTCTTTGTGTGCCATGACAGTCTCCTCTCTTGCATCACATATTTTTGATAGTTCACAAGTCTATCTCACTTTGCCTTAATAAGGCACTCTCATGCTTATCTTTTATCTCATCAACATCGCTGACCTCTGGATAACCCCAGTCTGATCAACCTGGTAATCTGCTGTCTCTGCTTGTCAACACATATCTTGTTTAAACATCGCTGATTGCATCTTTGTGGATGGCCACTGGAAGATACAATCTTTGTAGCCACAAGGCTGCCCAGGAAAATTGTCCCCCTGCTGGAGGGAACAAAGGAGGTGAGTCTTTGATTACTTCACTGGAGTCTGACACTCTGTCTTCAGGTAATGCCATCAATGACATGGCAACTACTGTCCCTGTAGCTGAGAGTTCTGTACCCTCCCCCATAGTCAAACCTGTAGCTGGTGCTGACATTAGTCAGCCGCCATTGACCCCCAGTCCTCTGGAGTCATGGGAGCAGGTCTCGAGATTGTGTTGAGCCTCTCCTAGTAGTCATCAGCATCTGGACACAGATGCTCATAGTTATGTCAATGCTAGCATACCATAGTCAGAGAATCACTACAATATATTAGGTTCACTCCCTGACTCAGATAGTGCACAAGATAAAGAGGTCGAGAGTAAGGAGACTCTCCCTACAGTTTTCACAATCAACCCACTTGATGAACTGAACAAGGAGCTTTCTCATAAACAACTCGAAGCTGTTAACCAAGCTGAGGCAAGCCTCACTCCTGAACAGCATGAGGCTTACCAATGTCATCACTCTGGATTACAGCCTGAGGCTGCTGCTAATGGCTCAAAGGATAAAGGCAAAGGTATAGACCCTTGTAACTGGGATGCCATTAGTGACTCTGATGATGAGATGAATGTTAGCATGCAGAAGGTCTTATTTAAAAGTGTTAGAAATCATCATGATTCTGAAAAACACAAACACAGTAAGCATAAGAAAAGGTCTAAGGCTAAGGAAAAAGAACATTGCAAGAAGTCCAAGAAGGCTAAGAAGTCTAAGCATATCTCACCTAAGGAGAACTTCCCAAAGGATTCTATTTGTGGAGAATCTGCATCTCAGGATGGTGTTGGAAACCAAATCTGTTGCATCTGGGAAGCCAGTAAGGGCAAGAACAGACCCAGAATGAACAACATGATTACTACTGTTGATGACAACTTACGTCTCTCTCGTCAAATTGAACCCAAGAGTTACCTTGGTTGTGCTTTTGCTGATGCTTGAGCCAGCTCAATAAGGCCTTCAGAGTCTGGCAATCATAAGAAAAAACCCAACTGTTGTTCTAAGCATAAGAAAACTAAGAGCAAACATTCAAAGAGCAAAAGGAATCATAAGGAATGAAAATGAAAATGTCCCATAGATTCTGAGTCTAGTGACTCTTCTGATTCAGAATCTCTGCCTGATGATCAGAGGAAACCAAATAGGTCACCTTTGGACTCTTCAATTTCATCTAGTTGTGATGATTCTTCTGATAGTTCAAACTCCTCTGATGATGGTGGCGACATGTCATTCACTTCAAATTCCAGTAGCTTTTCATCTTTGAATTCATCCTCTAGTAGTTCAAGCTCCAACTCTTCTTATTATTCTATAACTAGTTCAAGTGGTTTATCATCTGAAGATAACAAACAGACATATCAGGGACCTTGATATAGTCATTCATTATTAAAACCAGTCCCTCCTGAGAAATATGATGGCACTGCAGAAGCACCTACCTTCTTCTGCTTTGTAAGGCAATCAATGGACTATGTGAATGACAGGAATGCTCCACCTGAGAGGCATGTGTTAATTATATTGCACTTCCTCTCAGGAAAGGCATTTGATTTCTATGTCTGTGAAATGTCACTTGACCCTCAACATTGGAATCTTGATGAATTCTTTGAAGCACTATTTGACTTCTGTTTCCCTGCAGATTTCCACTCACAGCAGCAACAGAAATTAGGCCGTTTCTTCCAAAACAACTTATCTGTCTGTGAATATGCATCTCAGCTCAATGAGTATTTCTCACTGCTAGGATATAATGAAGAGAAAAACCAGATTGACATGGTTTCCAAGTTTTGGTATGGCCTTAATAGAGAAATACAACAGTAGCTGTGGCTGGAACAACTCAATCCAGAACTATCATTATTTAATGAAGTGCTCTGCATGGCTGAAACAATTGAGATATCATGATCAGTGATGTGAAATGTTGAAATTGCTAACAAAAAAGATAAAAAAAGATCAAAGAACTTCCAGAAGGGCAGACATAATAATGATGGCTATAAAGGCAATAATAATGGCCCATTCAGTAAACGTCACAAGTCAAAGGAACATAAAGCAGGCAATGGGAGCAAGAATCAAAACACTAACTCTACTTCAGGTTTCAACTCAAATGAGCATCATCATAATATTAATAGTCATAATCAGAATAAACGAACCTCTCTTCAAAAACAATTCAAGAAAGCTAGAAGCAATCTCACAGAAGAAGAAAAGGAACATCTTTGGGCTGAAAACTGATGCTTTAAATGTAAGGAGGTTGGTCATACAGCATGTCACTGTTATCTCTGACAGAATATGTCATTCTCAAGTGGTAATCCTCCTAGACAAAGGAATATTGGAAACATAGAGATTTCAGCTTTTCAGGAAGCCAAAAATCTTTGCTCCTTGGCTGAGACAACTGAGTGCTCAAATTTGATTGAGCTTGGAATAATGGATCTAGACATCGATAGCTCCATAATTGAAGACCCTTTAGAAGTATCAAGTGAAATTGAATTTCATACTTGTATTGAGGAACCTCATGAAATGCAAATAAATGATGATGAATTTATGCAGATAATAGAAATGGAGGAATCAGATGAAATCTCCTCTGATGGAACTAAGTCTAATGACTCTGCAGTACTTCACCCAACTAGTATCTGACTAGGTGCTCATAACTTTCATGCTCTAAATGACTTAACCATTGAACCACCTCTAAGCTCATTTGAAAGAATGTCAGATTGGGTTAATAACCAAATGAATGAAACCTACCCAACTGATGGTGATTATCAGCCAATGGAACCTTATCAGTCAACAGTCCAATACTATTCCACAAAAGACCCAAAGGCACTCAGATATGTAGATGATCTGTTGATAAAGCAGCAACAACAGAAAGTTAGATCAATTTCTCAAATGTGGCTAGAACACATCATTCAAAAACTCTTACCCTCAATATGGGAGTTGCAGATACATCAAAAACCTGAGTATGGGAAATGGAGAATCCAGAGTGAGGTACTGTATGGGTTAATCACCATTAAGAAGTCTTACATCTTCAGATGGCACCCACAATCAATTGCCAAATACATTGCTCAAAAAGTCTTCCCTGCAGCTCACCAAGAATCTCCAGTAGATTTCATGCAACTAGTTGATCATCTTGGAGAAACTATGACTTTGAAAGATCCAGTGTTAGTAAATGCTGAAAATATATTAAACATTAACTACTCACATGTGATCCATGAGTACCCTGATGACATCATGCACTTAAAATATCCTCCATGATTCTTGGTTTAAACTTACAGCTCATGGGTAATAATTTGAGACCACTTACTAGATGTTGATCATAGCATCAGTCATTAGCTCCTTTTGAATGAGAAATTTGATATTTGTGACTGGGTGAACAAGCAACTTACACAATGAAATGGTATTATGACTAGGTCAGAGCCTTCTGACAATCTAGAGGACCTGTCAGAACTCTTTTATCAAATGAAAGTTGAACAGCCTGACTAGATTGAAAATTTGGATAGAATGAACACATTATTCAATGAACCTTCTATAGCTACTGTGAACCTGGATTATGATGGCAGAAACACAATGTCAATAGAAATCAATGGACAACAAGTTGAAATGGGAGCCTACCCTTCAGTACAACAGAACTTGTCAAAAGTCAAGGATGCATTGAGACCAATCCCTAGACCAATAGTTATAGTGGCCAAAATCAACAGACACCCAGTTCGAGCACTGCTTGACTCTGGTTCTTTGGGGGATTTTGTTTCAAGCAACTTAGTACAACAATTGAATCTGCTGAAGGTTGAATTAGCAAATCCCATACAGGTTCAGATGGCAGTCCAAGGATCTCGGACTAAAGTCAATTATGTAACAAAAATCAAATTCTCCTATCAATCGGTCAATGAGGACCAGTACTTTGATGTAATAAACCTATCTAACTATGATGTGATTCTCGGTACTCCATTCCTATACCAACACAAGGTTAGCATGTATATGGAGCCACCTGCAGTGGTAATTGGTGAAAACAAAGCTTTACCTATGAAGGATGATTGAGTTACCAAACTCACATCATGAGCCATAACAGTGTACAAGGACTGTCTAAGTGAAATTAGAAGTTACTTGTTAGACTATGCTAAGAAAGTGTGTAAGAATGACAAAGACACATCTTTATCTCCATTGCAGGAAATCAATCATGAAATTCCTCTAATAGATCTTGAAGCAAAATATTCTTGGAGACTGTCAAGATGTCCAGATGCTCTCTTGGATCAATGGGTCAGAAAGAAAGATGTGTACATTAAATCAGGACAATGGGTACCAAAGCCAGTTTCAAATGCCTCACCTATGCTTCTCATTATCAAACCAAGAAAACTAGGGGAACCAATTTGACTAAGGACAGTATGTGATGTACATCAGCAAAATGTGAACACAAGAAAACTGGCATCACCCTTACCTAATATTGAAGGTATTCTTTGGTGAGTTGCAGGATCCAAATATAGAACAATCATTGACTTAAAGAATGCATACGAACAGGTTTGGGTGAAGCCTGAACATGTCAACTGCACAGCAATGTCAACACCTAGTGGAACAATGGTCAGTCTTGTAATGCAGCAGGGCAATTGCAATGCCCCTGCTACATTTCAAATAATAATGATGAGGATTTTTGCACCTTACATTGGAGACTTCATGGATGTATATTTGGACAATATCATCATCTACTCAAACACACTCAAAGATCACATCAAGCATGTCAAACTTGTCATTGACATCTTAGAGAAGGAGAAATTCTAGGTCAGTGAAGAGAAACTCCATTTTTTAGAAAAGGAGTTATGCATACTCAGTTGTATTGTAAGTGACAAAGGCATCCAAATGGACCCTGACAAGGTAGATGCCTTGTCCAGGTGGAAAGTTCCCACAAATCAAGACTTACTTTGTGGCTTTCTGGGATCAGCAGGATATCTCGCTGATGATATAGATTGCATCTGAATTCCCATGGGTATATTATCTGAATTAACTGGTGACACAGTACCATTTCATCAGGAATACACTCACCAATGGGCATTCAAAGACATCAAAAACACAGCAATGTCCTGTAAGGATCATTACTGAAAACCTCTCATTTATGGCCCCAATGCTCCTCCAATCAATGTCATGACTGATGGTTGTGTCACAGGAATAGCAGGTGCAGTGAGCCAGGGAGAAAATTGGTGCACAGCAAAAGTCACAGTCTTCTTCTCTGTGAAGTTGAATCCTGCACAGCAAAATTATCCTGTATATGAGATAGAGATGTTGGCAGGTGTGGAGACAATGATGAGATATCACGACATACTACAAGGCATGAAATTTCACTGGTACACAGACCATAAAGGCCTTGTCACTCTCCTCCAGCAGAAAGATCTATCAGGGAGACAAGCCCGCTGGCTCGAAAAATTATCACAGTTTGATTTTGAGGTTGTATATGTCCCTAGTAGTGAAAACTTATTGTCTGATGCACTGTCATGAATTTATTCTAATGATCAGCCTGGAACAGTATGAGCTTGTAGCAAATACACTTACCATGACATCATTGATAATGACCACATGCCAGTCCATGCAGTCACAATGCCCGTAGTTGTCAGTATGGAGGGTGAGGCTGCACTAATGGCAGTCACTTGTGGCCAGATAACATGAAAAGTAGGCAATCTTCGAAAAATGACAGATAGTAACAAGAGATCTGCTCCTCTCAAGGAACAGATAGAGGGTGGGAATACTGGAAAAGATCAAAAGTCAGAATCTGTTATGACTTTATGAGCGAACTCAGGTTGCAACTTAGGCAAAGGCTTGAGGGCAAGTAAGGGAAGAGTACAATTGGTAAAGCATAAGGAATACAGTACTCTACCTAGGGTACTTATACTAGAGGGACAGGGTAACACAGAGTACACAGGAAATAGGGAATATAGGGTAACACCAGGTAGTAGGGAAAATAAAGCTACAGTCCATGGAACTATCCAGAGTAATCTACCCAGAGTCATAACATCACCTCCTCCTCAGGGTTCATGTCCTCATGAACAGGCAACTAATGTAAAGGTCCTTCTAAAATAGAACATAATGATGGAAGAGATACCCAATGGGAGTAATGGTAGTCCTTTAGCAGAGAAAGAGGTACCTCTTATGGATGATGCATGTACAGCAGGAAGAGGTGTTGATAGATTACTTCTATCCTTTGACAATAAACCACAAGAGGTCTTTCTTGGCCCATGCAATTGCAAACTGGGTGTGATGTTCATTGCAACTGATAAAGAAAGGGATGTTGTCAGGACCTCCTTTGTAGATGGTAATGTGACTGGTTTTGAAATGAGCCTGGGTGTTGGCATAATGCTGCAGGAACTTGTAGACAACTTGAGACCAATAGTCATTATCACTTTCTCCATGCTTCCATAAGGTGTAGAATTGATTAGGGGCAATGAAGTAGGTAGGGGCAGATATCTTGAGTGAGTCAGTGTCTTGTCGCTGAAGGAACTTGTGAAGAGTATGGGCATCCTCAATGGCTGCAGGTCCCACCATGCCATCAGCAGGAGTATCATTGGAGTTGTAGTTGTCCATTTCAATGTCTTGTTCTTGGACTATGTCTGTGGGTGGTTCAGTGGGGTCTTCTGTTGTAGCAGGGGCTGGGGGAGTGTGTTTGCCAGTGGGGAGTGGAACAGGGTATGGATCAGTGCATACATAGGACTGGGTGACTTTGGCGATGTGGTTGACAATAAACTGTTCTCCAATGTTGTTATACTCATGGAGACGTTCGGTGAGTATACATTGGAGGGAGTGTGCCTTGGGCACAAGACATGCAGTGCAGGCATAATGGAGAGTGGCAGAGATACATTCAATGAAATTTTGGGCATCTGACCCATGATGACTTCCAGTACACAACTCAATGACATTTCCTTCCAGGTCTGCTAAGATTGTGGCGAGGCTGTGTGCAGCTTCTACAAAAGACTGAAGTTGTTCTTCCAGTACTGTGAGGGCATTGATGGATTGGATGAGATTATTATAAAGGTATAACAGGTCTCAGAGAACCTGGTTGTGCAGTTCCACTTCCTCCATGTCAACATGCCCTATGTTCAACATTGCCATCTTCTCAGTTGGTTTAAAGGCTAATGGTTTGATTTGGGCTGTGGTACATTTGGCTGCTTGGAGGGTAGTGAGTAAGGGAGCTTCAAACTTCCTGGAGGTTAACAAGGGAGCTGTTGCAGTTGGGTAGGGTTTGATGAATGACATTACAATCAACAGAGTGGTTATATTTGGTGGTGACAATGGAAGCAGTAATGACAATGATGAGAGCAGTAGAGGCAATTGCAAAAATAGTGATGTAGACTTGTTTGGGAGTGACTAGTACTGGAGTAATAGCCAGGTTGTGTTGACTGGGTCTGTAGTCCTTGATATAGCTTTTATCTGGTTTTTGAGTTTCACCCCCCTCTCTAATTAGGTTTGCTCTGAGAACCTATCAAGGTATTCTTAGATTGCCTCCTCTGTATTTGACAGATGGGACTTCAGTAACCATTGATCTTCTTCATCACCATAGCCTTTCCAGTGGACCAGATGCTGGACCCCTCTACTCTGTTTTCAGTGTCCTTGGATTTCCTCTACCTCCCATTCTTCCTTGGCATTAATCAGGTCTGACAGTGGAGGTGGAGGTTGCTGTTAGATTGGAAACTTGGGTTTTCTTGCTGGTGATAGGAGAACCTTGTTGAATACATCATGAATAACCCACTGAGATGGTAACTTGAGTTGATATACTCCACTCCCAATCACTTCTGAAATTGGGAAAGATCCATATCTCTGATAATCTAGTTTCTTACTTGGGCAATTTGTCATGATGTTGGATACTTCCAACCATACACTGTCTCCCACCTGGTAGTTTCAGGTCTCTTTTCATTTTCTATCATATACAACCACCATGTTCTTCTGGTTTTGTTCCATGCTGTTTGTGGCAATCTCTCATGCTGCACTAAGATTAGCAATGAATTTTTCCACTGCTGGTGCTGGCAAAGATGTCACAGTAATTCCCTTCCATGGATGTCTCCCATAGTTTAAGTAAAATGGGGAATGATGTGTTGCTGAGTGTTGCTTGTCATTGTAGTAGAATTCTGCTGCAGCGAGCCATGATGTCCAATCATTCTGTTTATAGCTGACATATTTCCATAGGAAGTTCTTGACTTCTTGATTGATCTGTTCTGTCTGCCCATCCATTTGGGGATGATATGCTGTTAACAGGGCCCATGTGATCCCAAGGGCTTTATATAGACCTTCCATAAACTTTGAAGTGAACTGTGGTCCTCAATTGCTGATGATCTTTCTTGGTAACCCATGTAATTTCCAGATATGGTCCTGATATAGAATAGCTAGTTGTCCTGCTGTCAGGGATGTAGAGGTGGGTAAGATGCATATCATCTTGCTGAAATGATCTACCACAACTAGAATAGTGTTATGTCCATTGGAAGGGGGCAAGAGTCTAATAAGGTCAACTGAAATTTCTTCCCACAGGTGTGTTGGAACAGGTAGGGGGTGTAGTGGTGCTGCTTTTTGTTCTCGATGGATTTGTGTCCTCTGGCAGATGTTACAACCTCCTACAAACTTCTTCACATCTCATCTCATGCCAGGCCACCAAAAATCTCTTGTCAAGACTTCTAGCATTCAGTGTTGGCCTAGATGTTCTGCATCTGGGGCATTGTGGAATTCCTGTATGATTCGTGACTGTAGATTATCTCCTGGTGATATGTAGATTCTTCCTTGATACTGGACTAATCCGTCATTTTCCCTAAACTCTTTAGAGGGGTCGTCAAGTCCCTTTATTACCTCAGTTTCTTGGACTTTGCAGTTTTGGATTTGTTGTTCGATATCCATTCCAATAATGACCTTAAAATGAGTTTCCTGTAGCAGGATAATGGGAATGGTGGTATCATCCCTGATGTTTACTCTTTATATTAAGTTCTTCAGGAAGGTGACTTCCTTGTCATCTTCTTGCCAATCAGGTTTGTCACAGTGAGAGAGAATGTTGGCTTTCATGTTAGTTTTGCCAGGGATATGTCTGATGATGAAGTTGTAGTCTTGCTGTTTGAGGTACCATTACATCTGTCTCCCATTGAGTTTTTGTGGTTCCCTAAAATACTTCAGGTTCTCATAGTCTGTCCAAACTTTGAATGTTTCTCAAGCATCCAATAGGTATTGCCACCATACTCACAGTGATTCCATGATAGCGAGGAGTTCTTTGTCATAGATCTTGTAATTTTGTTCTGCTGGGCTCATAGTACATGACATAAATGCTATTGGGTGCCATTTGTTGTCCTGTTTTTGGGATAGAATGGCACCTATGGCATATCCTGATGCATCAGTTTCCACTTGGAATTTGCCATCAGGTTGAGGGAGGGTTAATACAGGTTCTTCAGTGATGCATTGTTTCAATGTGTCAAATGATTTTTGTTCATCAGGTCCCTATTTCCAATCTGCTTTTCCTTTGAGGGCATTGAGTAGTCCTGCAATGTTACTAAACCCTCCTATGAACCTTTGATAGAAGTTGACAAAGCCTAGGAAGCTTTTCACTCCTTTGATATTAGAGGGAGTGTCCCAATTTCTGATGGCTTCAATCTTCTGTTGTTCCATCTCAACTTTCCCATTTCCCACCTCAACCCCTAGAATTGGTACTTTTAATACTCCAAATTCGCACTTGGATTGTTTGAAGTACAGGTTGTGTTTGGCTGCAATTTTCAGAAATTGTAGGGTTCATTCTTGAAGTTCCCTTTCTGACTGGGCAGGAATGACAAAATCATCCATGTAATTCATCAAGGTGCCATCATGGATCATCTCTCTAAAGATAGTAGTCATCATTTGTGAGAAGGTGGCAGGGGAGTTGCATAGACCAAAGAACATGACTGTGGGTTCGAATAGTCCACGATTGATCAAAAAGGCTGCTTTCCATTCATCTCCTTCTTTGATACAGACATTGTTGTAACCCCAAATGATATCAAATTTATTAAAAACCTTGGTGTCCTTGAGTTGGTCTTCCACCTTGCTGATAAGGGAAATGGGTATTTTGTCCTTGACTGTATATTGATTAATTTTCCAATAGTCTTGTACCAGTCATTTTGATCTATCCTTCTTTGGAATGAAGAAACATGGGGCAGCATATTGCAATTTTGAGACTCAAATCCTTCCTGATTTTAGATTTTTGTCTATGAATGCATTGAGTTCTTCTTCTTCCTTCAGGGTCATGGGGTATATCTTTGCTTGAAGTTCCAAGGGTGCTTCTTCCATTAGTTTGATCTCATGGTCTCACATCCCTTCTTTCCCACGTACTATCATCATTGGTTCACCGGTGTTGTTGGTGCTCTAGTTATTCACTATGTCTGATGATAAGTCTTTGTATATACGCAGTTTGAAGAATCGTCCTTGGGATGAGGACATCGAAGTTGAGTCAGAGGCTGAGATGTCAAGCCCCACTCCATCGCAGGGGGGTGATGCCAAAATGGCAGGCCCCTCTACTCCTTATGCATTAGTCCTCCCAGCTGGGCCACCCGATCCTGTCATGCCTGTCCCTCACAAGGGCAAAGGCAAGAAGAAGCGTAGCTCAGTTGTTGCTGAGCTCACGCCCCCTCCTGTCCACCTGGCACCTTCTGTGTCATGCCTGTCCACTCCTGCTCTCCCGGTTTCTCCTTCTCCGGTTACTGGCAGTCTCTCTCCAGGGGTGAGTACTTTTGCTCCTTGCATCCGTCCTCTCTCTGCTGCCTCTTGGCTCTCCACTGCCCCTTCTGCTGCTTTGGTGGATAGAGTCACTTCCCTCAATGACTCGCTCGCAGCCTTGGCTGGTAAGCCTTGGTCTGACCTGTGGGACCTTATGCGCTTCACATGTGCTCTGTCTGTCATGATGGGGCATATCTTTGCTGCTCAAGGGCACATCTTGCCCTTCAACGACTCTCCCACCATGCCCACCTTGGCTTCAGCCTTGCATGACATGCTTCCTCATGATGCCCCACAGCGTCCTCCTCCATTCCATGGAACAGCTGAGTCAGCTGCTCCTTCTTCCTCTGTCCCAGTACATGGCCCTCCTTCTGAGGCCACTGCCCATCCTCTCCCAGCTGCCAAGCCTGCTCCCCCTCCCTGGCCTGCTCGGTCCACCAAGCGCCCCCCTCCCCCCTCCAGTGTTAAGTGTAGTTACACTGACACTGTCCACAACATGACGTCCTTGGTCAATTTGGCCAAGACAGTCCCTGACCTCCCTTCTGATCGCATCATTGCAATGCATCAGGCTTCTGTCCCACCTGCTGCTCCTAAGTGGAAGATCAAGTTGACCGTTCCTGGTCCTTCCTGGCAGCAGGTCCTCATCAAGATCAACTCCCTCCCCTCCTCCTTGCAGTTCCTGGCTTTGGTGGGTGCTGCTAACCATTCTCTTGGTAAGAGCAACCTTCGGGTCAATTCCTGCCATTTCATGTATGGGGGGATTTCCCTCCTTACATCTCACGTTGCTTCCCAGGGTGAAATAGACCTGGTGAAGGCTGGTGTCTCTCACCTCCTCTCCCTTACCGAGGGTGGGGTTGAGACAGCTCTTCCATGCTTGCAGTCCTATCTCAAGGTCATGAACGTTCCTTTTTTCAAGGCAGATGGCCAGCAGGTCACTGCTGATGACGTTCAGGTGGTCATGGGGAAGTCCCATATGGCCAGCCTCTTCACTCTTGTGAATAGCCTGTGTGTTATGCACAACTCCTGCTGTGCCGATACTGCCACTGTGTGGTTTGACGTACTTGACTCCCAGTCAGGCACTACCGCTAAGTGCTTGATTGGTTCTTCCTCCCTGTAAGGCTTTGCCTTATGGATATCAGAACTTAACCTTACTTCACACAAAAGTACAATAAGCCTGTGTCGTATTGAGTATGTACTCATAGTGTAGGT
>KQ962310.1:149109-218255 GCA_001563735.1 Leucoagaricus sp. SymC.cos | reverse complement strand
CTGCTATTTTTGGCAATTCTTGGCCAAATCACATGATTATTTTTGTAATCTGTAGTCAACATCATAATGTACATTGGAGAATACTTTGGGACCTTTAGCCTTTTTATTTGTTAAGATACATGTCCATTTCTTCAAAATTGACTAACATGCAAACAGTTTTTTTGCCCACTGTATGAGGTCCATTGGGACCCCTGCATCAATCATTTGGTGAGCGAGGATTTGTGTTTCCTCCTGTTCCCAGTTGGTTTCACATTCGGAAGACTCTTCTTGAGCCTTACCTTTGCCCTTATCTCTATTCAGAGCTGTTCTACTCTCTGGTATGGGCAGCATGAATTTTTGGATTCTGTGGAGGATTCATGTCAATCCTCTGTGGCTGCAACTGTTGTGCCAAGGGTGCTTGTGCATTCTCAAAAGCATTTATGAGTAATGGGGCAGTGTTCGTGTGTTGATAGTATAATGGTTGATCAACCATTGGTGGTGGGGGCATAAATAGCTGGAATGGCTGGTATGGTTGTGGGTATCCATACATTAGCTGCCCATAGTATGGTGGGTATGAATACCCATGTGTCATTGGGTTGAATTGCTGTGGTGGCAGGAATGGCTGTTATGGGGCTGTTGGCTGGCCACTCATCTGTTTGCCATATCTAGCAGTGCTTGAATCCAATGTCGTGTCCATTGGCCTCCCCCCTTCAGAACTTTGTGAGTTCTTTATAGTTGCAGGATCACTGGGACCCTGCTCTGGTGCATTGTTGTTGCATGCTGCTGGCAGATATAGTGTTTTTTGGTGTTCATTGGGGTCCATGGTGGTGGTTGCATAGAGGGTTGGAACTTGAAGGGTGAATACTAATGTTCACCTCAATGTGTGATGAGTAACTGAGCTCAGGCTCATTGATGTGAATTCCCCATATGGCAATCCTACTACTTCCCCAATCAGTCAACTCCTGATCTGGGGTAATTGAGCAGCCTTGGATACTTCTCTGAGTTCCAGGTATCTATCAAGGGCTGTAAGGTCCTTGCAAGCGTGATATAGCTCCCAAGTCATATTGCCAGTACTCCAGCAAACCTCAAATTTGAGGTTCTTATTATTGTGACCATTAAATCTATGGCCAGTCAATTCGTCAACAAACCATTCATGTTCATCATCAATTCTGAAATCATATGGTTCAGGTTTAGCTCGGTCAGGAAACAATGTATCATTTGATACAGTATAGGGTCTTAGCAATGATACATGAAACATAGGGTGTATTTTATGTTTCATTAGTGCTGGCAGAAGTTCAAGGCAGTAGTTTGAAAACTCAGGCCTCACCTCCACTATCTTGAATGGTCCTATGTATTTAGGACATAATTTGCTGGATCTTCCTTTGGGCAGGTTTAAATTTTTTGTTGCTAGGTATACAAGGTCATTGATCTTGATATCAGGTTTGGGTAACCTGTGTTTATTTGCTTGTCAGGTTTGGAATACCCACACTTTGATTATCATGTCATGTGCTGCTGCCATATTTGTTAGTGTTGCCTTGGCAAATTTTTTGATTTCTTGAGGGGGTGAATTGTCACCCTGGACTTCTTTTAACATACTGGGCATGTAGGCACCATTCAGTTCGAATGGTGCATATCCTGTTGAAGCAGATATACTAGAGTTTATCACAAACTCAGTCAAGGGTACTTTTTCTATCCAGTTCTTTTGGTTGTGGCTCACAGTTGCATGGAATATCTGTCCAATGTTTCTGTTCATTCATTCAGTCTGTCCATCAGTCTGAGGGCAGAAGGATGTGGACATTAGGAGCTTGGTTCCTAATAATTTATGAAGCTCTTTCCACCATGTAGACATAAACTTTGAGTCACGATCACTTACTATCGAGCTTGGTAATCCATGTAAACAGACTATCTCTCTCATATATATCCATGATAGCTCTGATGTGCTCATTTGTGTGTGCACTGGTATCAAGTGTACCATGCTAGTCATGCAGCAGATCACAATCCATAGATAATTGTGTCCTTTCAACTCGGGAAATGGACCAATGAAGTCCATCCCAATAGAATCCCATGGTTTAGTAGGGATCAGGAGAGGGTGTATTTCACCTCTTGGTTTTGTAGTTGGCGCCTTGGTACAGGCACACATTTTGCAGGATCTGCAGAATTCTCTGCAATCCTTCACTAGCTTCAGCCACCAATACCATTGGCAAAGGTATTCCCCAGTATGTTGGTCTCCAAAGTGACCAACAATCTTGTGTGCTTTGTTGAGCAGCTGTGTAATGATCTTTCAATCATTAGGAATACAGACTACTTCCTGTTCTATGCTAATCTTTTCTCATATAATACCATCATTGCTGATGGTAAAATCTTTGTATTTATTTGGTGATTCCTTCACTGCATTAAATATAGGATCATTATCATATCCTAATTTAATTGAATCTATGATCTCATTGGTCATCTCATTTGGTGGATTTTCTCCAACTGTGCCTGATATCATATCCCCCAGAGTGAGATTAGGTTAATCTCGTAGTTCTGGGTAGATTTGTTCTTCTGACTCAGCTGCTTGCTGAGCTACCTCTTGAAGCTTGAGAGCTTCAATTTCTCATTGTTCCTGTCTTTCACAAAGACAATTACTTTGTTGTAGGTTTTCATCATTGATAGCATTGATCCAAACTATGAGGTCATTGACCTTTTTGGCCCATTGCTGTGGCAGATCATCTCCTTGAGGGTCGATTCTATAATTGACTTGAATGTAGTCTCCAAGGGCATGTGTCTCCCTCCCCTGGCTTGTCACTCTCATAGTACCTGGATAAACAGTTGGCAATTTTGTTCAACTCTCCCTTCACATAGGTAATGTCAAAGTCAAACCTCGACATGTAGTCCATCCATCAGCATTGCCATGCTGATAAGTGAGATTGAGTTTTAAAGAACTTGAGTGCTTTGTGATCTGTAATCACATGGATTCTATATCCAAGTAGTTTGTCTTCCCACTTCATTAACACTTCTAATATTGCAAGTGTTTCCATTTCATGAACAGCGTAGTTTTGCTGCACTGATGTGAATTTCTTGGACATGAATCCTGCAGGTCTGCAGTCAGTCCACAACAGTCCTTGACCATACATCACTCTGATTCCTGTCTTAGATGCATCACAGATGACCCATATCGGGTCCTTATTACAAGTATCTACTGGCCTGATGATCAGAGCTTTTTCACATATTGCTTTGATCCTGTCAAAGCACTGTTGATGCAGTGGCCTCCAATGGAACAGAGTTCCATTCATTGCCATAGACATGAGTGGTCCAGTGTACACCATAACATCTGGCAGGAAGTTGGACAGATAATTTATTAATCCAACAAATTGTTGGATGTCATGGTAGTTGCGAGGGACGTGCCATTCCCTTAGTTTATGGAGCTTGTCCAAGTCAGGGTGGATACCCTTGTCATCAATTATGTGGCCAAGGCATTCTACACATTCAGTGTAAAGGTCACATTTTGACTGCTTGATATATAACTTTTGTTCACATAACCTACCAAACACAAGTGCTAGATGTGTTTGGTGTTCCTCTATGGTATCCAAATAGATGAATATATCATCTAAGTAAACATGTATGCAGATACCAAGCACATCATGAAATATAGCAGTCATCAACTGTTGGAAGGTTGCAGGAGCATTGCAGTCTCCTTGCTGCATTACATTACTGATGTATGTTCCTGCAATGGTTGTGAAGGCCGATTTCAACACATCTTCTAGTTGGATGTGTGTTTGTTCATATGCATCAGCTAGATCTATTTTTGAGCAATGTTTCACTCTGGCTAAGTCTTCTTGGATGACTTCTTGGTCCAGCAAAGGAGTAATGTACTTTATGGTATTGTTGTTGTGAAATCTTGCATCTGTGACAGTCCTTAGTCAACCGTCTTTCTTTAGCACACAAAGCAGTGGTGCAGCTTGGTCCATAGAGCAAGGCTCCCACCATTTGCCTCTTACATACCTTGCAAGTTTGTCATGAAACTTGTCTCTTAGTGATTGAGGACAGTGGGGCAGATGGTATTTATACCTTTTGTTCCCATCAATCAGTTTTATTTCGTGATTTCCTTCACGAAATGGTGGCAATTTCTCAGGTGGGCCCTGCATGATATCCTGGTTCTCTTCAAACCATTTTTTTCTCAATGCAGGTATGTCAGACTTCCTATACTTGTCAGGTGGCTTTTTCACCTGACAACTACGTTGTTCCTCTATTATGCGAAAAATTTGCAGTTTTGTTTCTGAGTTGTCTTTGATGGGAAGTCTAGTTGTGAACAAACTGAATATTTGTTCCCTAGCTAGTTCCTGAGGGTAAAACGACCATGTGAATTCCTGAGGTCCTAGGACCTCTCCTTCTGCAGGATACGACTATCTTGTTGATGGCAGTAGTGTATCTCCAGGGTGTTTCATGTCCCATATGCCACATACCATGGCATTCCATTCATCAGGCATTCGAGCATCGTAATACCACTCAAATTGTGGTGGTCTTGTTGGAGCGTTATGATGCATAAACTGAGAATAAATGTAAATTTACTTGATCTTTGCAAATATACACTTAGTATTAAATAAGAAACTAATGCTAAGTCCCTAAGAAACTACTACAAGACTACTATGACAGTATAGCTATAAAGCTACAATACAAGAGGTACTAGGTCAACTGGCATAGCAGGTGAGACTGGCCACCTAGTACAGCTGCCCACTACTGTGTACCAAGCAGGGATTTGAACCCTCGACCTTGCAACACCACCATCACCATAGAGCCATTTTAAGAAGTTAGAGGAGTTCCACACCAAGGATAATTCCAACTGAGCTAAAGATAGCCAAGGAAGGGTCTCGACCTGGATCAGAAGGTCCAGGGTACAAAGTGCTGCACCCTAGGAAATCACCATCCTGTCCATGTGAACTAGCTACAGGAAGTGTGTCAGCCAAGATGCTGCTTGATAACAAATTATATTGAAGGCAGTACAGTACTTTGAGCTTATGAAAAAGGAAACTATCTGTAGCTCCCTAGCTACACCTATGAGCACTCAGGAAAACTTCTTATCCACCCAGCTCATCCATTCGGCAACACACAATAGAGGCTACCTATACCATTTTCCAATTATCTGTTTGTCAAATTTGTACTTTAATAGGTATTTGTAATACTGGAAGTCTTCCAAGTACTTTCCTTTTCTGTATCTATGAAAACAGTAAAAAAGAAGCCCTGTAGCAAAAGGAAGGCAAGGGAATCCATGCCTCCGAGTGCTATATGGTTGTGACGTCCGCAATCTAGCAGTTTTGGGTAATATAAACAATTACCTTTGGTTCACAGAAACCAACTTAGAGTGCAGAAAGATATCTGCTAGGAAATTAAGAAACTTCAGGAGAATTCTATAACTCGACCAGTGTGTCATAAGGAACACTATGAAGCACCAGGGCTAAGTAGCTAGTAAGGAATTGATCGTACCAGCACCTGTCGTGTGACTGCATAGGTGATTCAAGGTCCAGTTGACCAAATCAGGCAGAGTTATTAGGAAATTCAGGAGTAGATTAGTTTTTCTAGCTAAGCATCATCTTAAGCCGCCAGCTGTGACTTAGACCAGTTCTCGAAGCATTTGTGAATAGTAGTATTATCAGTCAGAGCGTTTCCAGAGTTTGTATTGAATTTCCGAGTTTATCACAAGTTTTATAGTCACATATTCTCAAAGACCTTACACCTTTCTAAATCTGTTTACTGTCCCCCTCAAACTCATTTGAGGTTAGTACTAGCTATTCAGCTGGTACACTTGTTATTGTTGTATACCTTAATAACCCTCTTCATCTGGAGCCCACCACAAGGGGGAAATTCAGATTTGTAGAGGTGTTTTATTTTTGTTTGTAACCAAAAAAGCTAGTCAAGACGTCATGGGGACCCCATCCAATGAAATCTTCAACTTCTTGGCTGAGATTTAACGTTCCAGTTGATGGTTCCTCTTCACCTAGAGAAACTACCACCAACAAACCAAAAAGAACCACCCAAGCTTCTGCAAAAGCAGGCTTAGTGGGACCTTATATGCCACCCAAGCATACTAGAACCACAAAGAAATCTCTTGTGCAAGCTACTAGTACCAAGGAAACTCAGCTTCCATCACCCGACCCAGCTAGCCAGCTACCAGGCAGTTGGACAGACACAGATGACGATGAAGAGACTGCCATTGTTGCTAAAAGCTTATTACCTGGTACACCTCAGGAGAAAACTCCTAAACCAAATAAATTGAACTCCAATAGACCTTCAATAATGGTGAACTCTACTCCATCTATGCTGAGAATGCTATCTAGTGAGGATCCCTTGTGGGATGGCAGGGGCAGGACCCTTAGGCAATATATTTAGCAAGTGGAATGCTTGTTGGAAATCTGTAAGATTACAGATCAAGAAACAAAAATTAATTGGTTGATTACCTATCTACCAAGCCCCAAACATTGTGAGGAATGGATGGTTTTTGCTACAGAAGTTGCCAACAACTATGATAAATTTATTGTGAAGTTAAGGGAAGAATATCCCAAGACAGTTGCTTATGAACAGGGATCAGTCCGTCATCTCAGGGCCCTATGTGATGAATACAAAGGGATTCAGTTAGGAGAAGAAGAGAGGTTGCTTTTGTTCAAGTGTTGCTTCATAGCTGAGGCAACCAAATGTCTGAAGGCACCTGCTCTCATCTCCAACTGAGAACTAGTTGAAATGTTCACCAATATGCTATCCCAAGACTTCAGGGAAGCATTGAATAATAAACTCAGCATCAAGGAGACAAATCGGAGAGTAAATGCTCCAATGGATCTAAGGGACGAGGACCCTTATGAATATGATGATGTCATCAGGGAAGCTGTGCAGCTAGTTAGTGAGAAGACCCTGATCAGGTCCCAGGATTCAGAACAAGTCACAAGGAGAACAACTACATCTGATAAGTCTGAAAAGGGACAGGTCAAGATGGAACTGGTCAAATTCCAGAACTGAATTGAAGGACAGGTTGATATGCTCACTGGCAATATAGCCACCATAAAGGACATATTTCCTATTCAGGAACAGAAAGTTCAAGGATGGTTCAAAAAATTGGCACAGAGTATTAGCAAAAGTCCAGGCAATATGGAAAGCCTGAAAATTGCTAATGACGCTGCCCAAGCCAGAGTTTGAAACTGCATATATTGTGGAAATGGAGGGCACTTCCTCTGGGAATGTCCCAAAAAGGAAGAGGACCTAGCTAAGGGTTGCATCACATGGGATGAGAACCACCACTATCTCCAATTCCCTGACAGAACAAATATCCCATCAGGCAATGGTCCTATTATTTTAAGAGTAGAAAAGTATCACAAAACACATATTACAAATATGTATACAGAACTGGATGAGGAAATTCCCATCTTTGATGAAATAAAACCTCTGGTAAAGTATTCTACCTATGTATGCAAAATTCAGGACACCCGAGATGATACTATCAACGTTCAGATGAGTTGTTTAAGAAGAAAGGACCAAGAACTCGAAGAGGCCAAACAAGCCATTGAGAACTATCAACTCTTAATAAGCTCACAAAACCAGACCACTAGCCAGGTAGCTACACTGCCCCCTGCTAAGGAGAAGTCTGGCTCAATGGAGTTACATGAGAAACTGGCCTTACTAAGGGCACAAGTGAAACAAATGATGTCACAAGGTAGCAAGCTGGCTACTCAACAGGGTTTCTGAACTGTTCGAGGAAGGTGCCATGCTCCAAAGGGACAGTCACCTCAGTCAAGCCAGTGGTGCCTGAGGACAGTTCAGATAGTGACTCTGAGCCCGAAGAAGGTGATAAAGAACCTCAACCACTTCCTAAGAAAAATAAGAAAAGCAAATTACCTTATAAAAAGGTACCTCCTATGAAACCAGTGGTAGAGGTACCGGCAGTGCCTTTTAGACAGATACCACAAGATAAAGAAAATAGAAAAGAAAAGAGATCTCCTAATTATAGGCATGAGACTCCAATAGAACAAGAGGTGGACATTCACGAAGTCCTTAACAAGCTTCTGAAAAGTACTACAGGGGTCTCAGTCAAAGAACTGATGGCTTTGTTGCTGAAGTTAAGAGACACCTATAAAGAACACATTACTAAGAAACAGGTAGCTACTCAGCTACATGACTTACAGGAGTCCAATGACAAGTCAGAGAAGGGTGAACCAACTAAAATAGTCCAAGTAAACCTTAGTACACTAAAGAACTGTGAACTTGAGCAGAGAGAACTACAAGGAGTTGTGGATGGTCCAGACAGAGCATGGGTTGCCCAGGATCCTGTTACTCAGTATTTGGAGACTCTCCCAGAAGGAGAAAGAGATAATCAAATATTTGTGGCTAAGGAAGCAGAGTCCCTTTGAGTTATTACAGCTAATATAAATGGATGTTGTAGCGAAGAAGCTTTACTCAACAATGGGTCACAAATTATATCAATGAGTAGAGAGGTAGCTATGTCAGCCCATATATCTTGGAACCCCAATGCTGCTGTTCTAATGCAAAGTGCAAGTGGCCATATGGAGAAAACCTGTGGCCTAGCTAAGGATGTGCCATTCCATCTAGGGGGAATTGTAGTTTATCTACAAGTCCATATCCTACCAAACCCTCCATATTGGGTATTATTAGGGCAACCCTTTGATGCATTGATGCAGAGTCAAGTTCAGAATACCACGGATGGTGGTCAAACTCTGATTTTGACCAATCCCAACACTGGTAAACAAGCTGTGGTACCAACCTATCCAAAAGGACAGGCACCAAGGATAATGAAGAAGGCTCAGGTTAATAGGGAAAATTTTTGAATAGCCTTGATGAATTGGCAGACAATCAAGGAGAGGTAGTTTTAATAATTGACCAGATAGGAAGCCAGAAGCCGGTTATATAGGAGGTATTATCTGTAGCTTCCACACACTTTACAAATGATGAAATTAGGATGATCTACCTACAAAAGAGCTTATAAGGGGATAACAGAATAAGTGACTACAATAAGATAGTCTTTAGGAATTATCTTAGTCAGCTAGCTACCCCACTTTCCCACCAATGTTTGGTAACAGTGGTTGATGAGATTAAGTCTCACAATCCATTACAACAGTTAGCAGGAAAGAAATACAAGCCAGTAGCTCTTAAAGTTTGTCCTGTATTAGGCAAATTACCCCAGGAATTTAGAATTATTAGGAATATTACAGGAGATCCCCTGGCCGGAATGCCTGAATTACTGGTCCATCCACCAGATTATACCCCTTGAGGAAGATATACCTGGGGATGAATGGAACTAATGGACCAGGCACATGATTCAAACTTCCTCTGGCCAGAGGAAAGGAAATTAATGCATCATCTAATTAGTATGCAGAATGAGGCTTTTGCATGGGACAACTCTGAAAGGGGGAGATTCAGGGAAGAATTCTTCCCACCTATTGAAATCCCAATGGTACTTCATACCCCCTGGGTTGAGAGAAACTGACCTGTACCTCCTGCAATATATGATGAAGTATGTAGGATTATTAAGCAAAAAATCGCTGCTGGAGTATATGAACCCTCCAATTCATCATATAGATCTAGATGGTTTACAGTTCTCAAAAAAGATGGGAAAAGTCTACAAATAGTACATAATCTAGAACCTCTCAACAGAGTGACTATAGCACACTCAGGTTTGCCACCAGCAACTGAGGAACTAGCTATGCATTTTTCTGGAAGAGCCTGTAAGGGCATTCTAGATTTATACATTGGGTATGATGAGCGTCTCCTGTCTGAAAAGTCCAGGGACCTCACAATGTTCCAGACACCCTTTGGAGCATTAACGCTAGTCACTTTACCAATGGGCTGGATGAATTCAGTACCAATCTTTCACAATGATGTGACTGAGATCTTGAAGGAAGAGACACCAGAGTACACAATGCCATATATAGACAATGTACCCCTGAGAGGGCCACCAACTCAATATGAGTTACCAGATGGTAGCTATGAAACCTTGGAAGAAAACCCAGGAATTTGTTGTTTTATATTTGAGCATATGAACAATGTGAATTGAGTGTTGCAGTGTATGAAATATGCTGGGGGAACATTTTCTGGCCCTAAGATGACGATTTGCACAGATAAAATTACTATTGTTGGTTTTGACTGTTCTTACAGAGGACAACTGCCAACAACAGATGCTATAGGAGTCATCCTGAGATGGGGGCCTTGTAAGGACTTCATGGATGTTAGGGCATTTTTAGGAACAGCTGTCTGGTGCAGAAATCATGTACCTGAGTTGGTGAAACTAGCTAGTCTGCTATATGATATACTCAAAAAGGGCATGGAATTTAAATGGGGTCCAGAGCAACAAGAAGCTCAGGACAGGATTAAAGTAAAGTTACCAAATGCGATGATAAATTGCTGGGTTTCTGAGATTCAAAATTTCCAGTTCACCTTGGTGCACAAGGAAGGAAAAACCTTTAGCCCAGATGGACTTTCCAGATGAAGGTACTACCCAGGAGATAAAACTACTAG
The DNA here is from genome assembly GCA_001563735.1 of Leucoagaricus sp. SymC.cos. NCBI lineage: Eukaryota > Fungi > Basidiomycota > Agaricomycetes > Agaricales > Agaricaceae > Leucoagaricus > Leucoagaricus sp. SymC.cos. The sequence continues at coordinate 207,782 of KQ962310.1, read as the reverse complement.
GAATTTTGATGATGGAACTGATGACAAAGGGGAAGAGTTTGAATTAGAAAAAGCTACCCCTGAGACTTCAGACCCATTACCCTTGGACGAGTTCTGGGATGATATTGATACCAGGACTGGTTTCATGAATGAGGCAGCACAAGGGATCAAAGATTTCACATGGGAACTTAGTTAGGCCAAAGAAGAAAGAACTGCCAAGGAGTTAGCTTGAAAGAAACTAGCTAGCGAGCTGGGGTGTTTGAAAGCTCTTAGTTTATTTTTAAATGAAAGTCTAGGAGAAAGAATAATCCTGGTGTTACAGTGAATTTTCATTTAAGCATGAAACACATCATAAAGTCGCAAAGTAACACTGCATGCACACTGAATAGCAACATTCCATGATCCCATACTATATTACAAGACCACAGGATTCAACTAGGTGATTGTGCAAAGCTAAATAACATCAGCGTGCTCCAGTTAACATAAGAGTCCTTAATAGGAACACATTAATACCATGTGTCTCCAAATCATGATCACAGGTAGCAGTGGCTATGGAATGGCATTGAGACCTAGCAGTAGCAGTTGGGATGTGTATCCTATGACCAGTTGTGAGTCCTGGGCCTCTAACTTGGGCTAAAGATCTGGTCTCAATGACTTAGTAAGGCTTCTTACTATGCGCACACACTCATATACATTGATCTGATGTACCCACAGTCAGAGCCCGAGCTCCAATGCCCAGGCCTCACACAGGCAGGATAGGTAACTCAATATGGTCTAGTACTCGGTGACTCAGGTACGCTCCACCAGAATGAAATTTGGCTTTACAGTGAGCCAATCACAGAACTAATCTCAGATATATTCCACATGATAAACTCTTTTTATTTATATTCCTTCTTTCATTGGACCATCTTTAATTCCATGGACATATGATATTCAAATCTGTTATTTGTCATGCTGTAATCTCGTCATAGCTTTGTATTTGTTTTACCCAACTCTTGAATACTATTTGTTTTTACCTCACTCATGAATATATAAACCACCTCTTAGGATGTATATCGAGCAAGAAACCCACTTGCTATGGCTGCGCTCCAACAATTGTGTATAAAACAATCATCTAAAGCATGTGCTTAAAAGTAAATTGAGAAGTTTCTTTGGTCAGAGCACCAGTAGTAGAGAAATAAAAGCCAGAACTATACCACATAAATGTCAGATTCAATAAGTTGAGAACTACAAGCCCAATTACATATAAAGATTGGCCCCTTGTGTATTGCATCTACCAATTGGCTTCAAAGACATCACGCAGTTGGAGTCAGTGCACCTGAGGTGTTTTAGTGTGATCTGTAGTGTTGAGTGTAGCTCCTCGGACATTCTGGTTGCATTAACTTGTATTCTTTGGCACTTATAGTAGTTGTGGTAGCTCCATAGCTCGAGTCTTGAAGTTAGAATCGATTAGTGTCTCGTGCTGCGAGCTCTCTATTACAAACACTCTCCTGACTTGTCTAAGTCACCCCAAACACTCTAATAACTTCACCTATCCTTTTTATCTGTGTTTTACCTTTGAATATCCTCTCTATTGATTTATCTCCCCACAAACTTGCATTACGAGCCACAGTTTGTGATTTAATTAATATACCTTTATCCCTACACCACCAATTACATTTCTGCCTCTTCACTGGCCTCAGTATGAGGACCAGCACACCAGGGGCATTGGGGGGCCTGAGAACAACACACATGGGTAGAGTGTCCCCAGTGCTAGCAATGCTGGCACAAAGGGATGCCAGAGTGAGAGCAGGCTGCATGCACAAAGCAGGAGGCCAGGCCAAACTGGAAGAAAGAACCAATCAAGCCCTTGGCAGTGGCACCTGACTGGGAATTGAGAACATCAAACCATACAGTAGCAGTATTGGCACATCAGGAGTTATGCATAACCCAAGGGCTATTCACAAGAGTAAAGGAGCCAGCTATATGGGACTTTCCCATGACTGCTCATACATCATCAGCAGTGACCTGCTAGCCCTCTGCCTTGAAGAAAGGAACATCCACAACCTTAAGGTAAGATCGTGAATGGGGAAGAGCAGCCTCAACTCCACCCTCAGCAAGAGAGAGGAGGCAAGAGATGCTAGCCTCCACCAGGTCTATCTCAGCCTGGGAGGCAACACGAGACATGAGGAGGGAAATCCTCTCATAGGCAAAGTGGCAGGAGTTGACCTGAAGGTCACTCATCCCTTCTTTCCCACACACCGCCATCATCGTTCGCAGTTTTGGTCATGTATTCTCTATGATATGTCTGATAATCTGCAGTACTTTCACAACTTAGCTAGTCGTCCTTGGGATGAGGACGTTGAGGAATCTGGCTCTGAGATGAGTAGCCCAACTCCTGCCCAGGGGGGTGACACTGAGATGGCGGGCCCCTCTACTCCTTGCTCATCAGTCCTCCCAGCTGGGCCACCTGACCCCATTATGCCTGTCCCTCGCAAGGGCAAAGGCAAGAAAAAGTGTAGCTCAGTTGCTGCTGAGCTCATGCCCCCTCCACCTCGCGTGGCTCCCTCGGCGTCCCGCCCTGCTACTCCTGCTCTTCTGCTCTCTCCTGAGGTGTCTGTGTTCCTTCCTCGCCCTCCTCAAGGGGGTGACTTCGCTTCCTGGGTCGAGGCTTCTCAGTTCTTTGGCCCCAATGCTGCTGTGTCCAGTGAGTTACTGGACATTGTCTCTACTGTCAATCGCGCTCTGGCAGTCTGGTCTCACAAGGACTGGGCTGAGGACCACGATCGTATGCATTTTGCCCGTGCCCTGTCTGTTACGGTGGGGCATATTGTCTCTGCACAGTGGCATACTTTGCCCTTTGAGGACACTCCTGATGCACCTACCTTCGCTTCAACACTGGGGGGTCTCCTGCCTCATGGCTCTGCACAGCCACCTCCTCCGACCCATGGAACAGCTGACTCAGCTGCCCCGGTGCCTTCTCTCCCCTTGTGTGGTCCTCCTTCCGAGGCCACTGCTTGCCCTCCTCCAGCTTCCAAGCCCGCTCTCCCTCCTAGGCCCGCTCCGTCCGCCAAGCATCCCCCTCCTCCCCCCAGTGCCAGGCGTAGCTATGCCGACACTGTCCATGATGTCATGTCATTGGTCAACTTGGCCAAGACGGTCCCTGACCTCCCCTCTGATCGCATCATTGCAATGCATCAGGTGTCTGTCCCCCCGGCGCTGCCTAAGCGCAAGATCAAGTCCACCATTCCCAGTCCCTCCCGGCAGCAGGTCCTCATCCGAGTCGACCCCCTCCCCACTTCCTCACAGTTCCCGGCCTTGGTTGGGGCTGCCAACTGTTCTCTCGGCAAGTGCGATCTTTGGGTCGACTCCTGCCATTTTGTGTATGGGGGAATCTCCCTCCTTACATCTCGTGTTGCTTCCCAGGGTGAAATAGACCTGGTGAAGGCTGGTGTCCAACACCTCCTCTCCCTCGCTGATGGAGGGGTTGAGGCTTCTCTTCCGTGTTTGCGATCTTACCTTAAGGTTGTGGACGTTCCTTTCTTCAAAGCAGATGGCCAACAGGTCACTGCTGATGATGTACGAGCAGTCATGGGGAGGTCCCACATGGCTGCCTCTTTCACCCTTGCGAATTCACCTTGTGTGATGTGCAACTCCCGATGTGCCGATACTGCCACTGTGTGGTTCGACATTCTCGACTCCCAGTCTGGCGCTACTGCTAAGCGCTTGATTGGATCTTCATTCCAATTCAGCCTGGCTTCGTGCTTTGTGCATGCAGCCCACTCTCACTCCGGCGTCCCTCTGTGCCAGTGTTGCTGGCGCTTCACTCCGGCGTCCCTCTGTGCCAGCGTTGCTGGCGCTGGGGACATTCTACCTGCGCCTGTTGTTCTCAGGCCCCCCGATGCCCCCGGTGTGCTGGTCCTCATACTGAGGCCGGTCACCGTGATCACGCTTCCTGTTGCAGGGGTAACCCCTCTGCTAAGCCACCCAAGGAACCGACCCCCGTGGGAGCCCCATGCCCACATGCCATGTGCTGTGTGAACTGTAAGGGGGAGCACAGTGCTAGCGACCGACAGTGCCCATTCTGGTGCCACCACTTCGACTGGGGATGGCTGGCTGAAAAGTCAGCTCCCTTGGACTTGTGGGAGGCGTTCCAGGAGATCTCCCAGAAGACAGTGGAGGCTGAGTGCAAGGGTAGGCGCACGCTTGGCCATCGCTGCTGAAACCGAAATATCGCCATAGGCCATGATCTGAATTTAGTAGGTAGTGTGCATTTGTTGGATGCTGATTATGATGGACTCTTACATACTTTGGACCTGTTATGCGTTTGAGTAGTCATTTTTAGTTATACTCCTGTAACAGTACCCTCGGCTACTAACCAGGGACCGGACTGCTATCGTGCACCGGTATATAAATTTTTGAGTGGAAAAAAAAAAAAAAAAAGACCTGAAGGTCACTCTTGCCAAAGGAGTGGTTGGCAGCCCCAACCAAAGCAGAGAACTGTGAAGAAGAGGGGAGGGAGTCAATCTTGATGAGGACCTGCCACTGGGAGGGACCAGGAATGGTGGACTTGATCTTGTGCTTGGGGAGCGCTGGAGGAACAGACACCTGATGCATCACAATGATGTGATCAAACAGCAAATTAGGAACCATCTTGGCCAAATTGACCAAAGACATGACATTGTGGACCATGTCAGTGTAAGAATGTCTGACAGCAGATGAAGGAGGTGGGGGATGCTTGGCAGACTGAATGGGCCTAGGAGGGGGAGCAGGCCTGGGATCGGGAGAAGGATGGGCAGTGAAGAGGGAGGACCACATGCAGGTGCAGAGGGAGGAGGGACAGCTGAATCAGCCATTCTGTGGATTGGAAGAGGTGGCTGTGCAGAGCCATGAGGCAGCAACCCACTCAGCATTGAGGCAAAAGTAGGTGCATTAGGAATATCCTTGAAGAGCAGGGTATGCTACTCTGAGGCAATGACATGCCCCACTGTAACCAACAGGGCATGAGTGAGATGCATAGGGTTATGCTCCTGTGACCAGGGCTTTCCAGCAAAGGATGCAAGAGCACGATTGAGCTGAGAGATGCTCTCCAACATAGTGTTGGAGAACTCGGGATGGGGGCCACCCCAGAAAGCAGCACCAGCAGAAAGATCACCCAAGTTGCCCCCTGAAGGAGGGGGAAGATGAGAGGAGAAAGCACCAGCTTCAGGAGAGAGACCAGAAGTCAGAAGAGTGGAAGTAACAGAGTGGGACACTGGGGATGGCTTGCAGAGTGGAGGGGGCATGAGCTCAGCAGCAACTGAGCTACACTTCTTCTTGTTCCTACTCTTAAGAGGGATGGGCATAACAGGGTTGGGGGGTCCAGACAGGAGGGCTGAGCCATGAGGAGTAGAGGGGCCCACCATGTTGGCATCACTCCCCTGAGATGGAGTCAGGCTTGACATATCAGCCTCAGACTGTTTGATGTCCTCATCCCAGGGATGATTCTTCAGATTTTGAATGTATTGTAATTTATCGGACATTGTGTAACTAGAATGCAACCAACACCACAAGTGATGATGATGGTGTGTGGGAAAGAAGGGATGATCATCACCAGAGTCAGGATCACCATTAGGGCTTCCTTCAGGCTCTGGGTTGGGATTGGGATTGGGGTCAGCACCTCCAGGAAGATCACCTGGGTGTCCATTGTCAGTGTCTTGATCAGAGTCAGTAGGAATGCTGGGACTATCAGGAGTATGAGGGGTAGGATAATAATGGGAAAATTCAGGTAGTAGGCCACCAGGAGGATTTAGAGTATTACGGAGGGTAGAGGAAGGATTGCAATGAGGAGTGAGAGTTGAAGAAACAACTCAGCAGGCACATTTAGCAAGGCAAGATGGAGAAGAATATATGCAAGCATGAGTGTTGGTCATGATGGATGGAATAGGACAGCAACAGCAAAACAGTTAGTCTGATAATACTGTTATGTGCTGGTCAGCAATGGAGGGGACAGGCAACTATTGGAGTGAGGGAAGTGGACCTTTGGCTTCAACTTATGTGTTGCACCATTCTGCTGCTGTAGGTCTGATTTCAGAGATAGGAGGAAGCAGAGATAGAGAGGATAGTCAGAGACTGGAGGAGATAACTTGAATAGCAAGATTAACTCAATTATCAGACTGAAGAATACAGGTGCATAATCTGCTGTTAATATACTCAGAGATAGTAATAAAAGGAGAAGGGATTCAATGTGGATTCAACAGAAACTACATGATGTGTATGAACATGTGATGAAGAAAGGTGGAGTAAAGCATATGGATGAAAATAAGGATAAAAGGAGTTATTGGTGATGATCAGCAATTGCAGTAATGTCGAGCTTTAACAACAGAGTTCTCTGACATGATGCAGGGAACTCCTGACCAATTACCACCCTTTTGAGAAGTCAATCACAAAATCTATCTGATTGATGAAAATAAGTGGTATATTTATCATCTACTGCACTGTCCTCATTCACTACAAGATAATTTTCATGCCAAACTCAACCAATATGTGAATGCTGGATGGTGGGAGCTGTGATCTGTACCACAAGCTGCTCTCCTGATGTGCATATTTAAGAAGGATGGACACCTTCGAACAGTAACAGATTGTCAGCAACAGAACAACAATACTATCCAAGACATCACCCCCCTCCTGGATCAGGAGGTTATAAGGGAAGATGTCACAAGGGCTAAGTTTAAATCAAAGATTGATCTAGCAGACACCTATGAACAGATCAGAATTAGGCTGGAAGACATCTACAAAACAGTGTTTGCAACTATATCAGGAACATATATTAGTAATGTCATGCAGCAAGGAGATTGTAATGCTCCAGCTACATTTCAACACCTAATGACTGTTATATTCTGAGACACCATCAGAATACATGTTCATATATACCTAGATGATATCTTCATCTATTCTGATACAATCCAAGAACATGAGAAGCATCTGCATCTTGTATTTGAGTGTCTTTGTCAAAATGAGCTGTATGTGAAGGAATCAAAAGTTGAACTTTATGCTGATAAGATCAACTGTCTTGGTCACATTATTGATGACCAAGGAATTCATCCTGATAATGACAAGCTCAAACACATCCATAGTTGGAGAAATCCTTGCAACTACAATGATGTCCAAAAGTTTGTTGGACTTGTGAATTATATGTCCAATTCTCTAGCTGATATTACAGCATATACTGGACCATTAATGTCCATCATGCAGAATGGGACACCCTTTCACTGGCATCCCTTGCATCAAAAATGTTTCAACATGATTAAATGAACCTGTGAAAAAACACCAGTGGTTCATCCTATTAATCCCAAATCAGGAGAGCTGATATGGGTAATTTGTAATGCCTCCAAGACTGGTGTTGGAGCCATGTATGGTCAAGGCCCCAGTTAGGTAGATTGCAGACCAGCTGGTTTCATGTTGAAGAAATTTTCAGCTACACAGCAGAACTACACTGTGCCTGAGCTTGAGACTCTAGCTATACTAGAGGCTCTCCTTAAGTGAGAGGATAAACTAGTGGGATACTGATTCCACATCATCACTGACCACAAAGCCCTTGAGTTTTTCAAAACTCAAGCTAATTTATTAAGCAGACAACAATGTTGGCTTGACTACTTATTGAGATTTGATTTCAATATCACCTATATACAAGGTGAACAAAACAAGGTAGTGGATTGCCTGTCTCAATACTATGAAAGTTTTACAATTATGACGATTTTATATATTGAACTCTATCTTTCTCTATTCCTTTTGACTCAATCCCCTTTTCATTATCCTCTCTTCAAAGATACAGACTCTTTTGTTTCATTCCACTTCTCCTAGCTAGTTCTTGTAATTAGTTAGGCACAGACTGCTCTCGCACACCATGTAATAAATTGATGAATTAAAAAAAAAAAAAAATACTATGAAAGTGATGTACCTGGAGAGGTACATCATCCTAGCAAATATATGCAGGTAGACTATAGGATTGACCCTGATGGGAATGACTTGCCCATAGACCACCAATCAGAAATCGAATTACAATTCAAAGACCAAGTAGCCACTGTAGTTGATGTAACTCAATGTCAAAGCTCACATCTCCAAGAGAAGTGTAAACAGTGGGAACTGGAAGTAGCAGAGCTTGAGGAGTATGCTGCAAAGTGAATGGTTAACATTGAAGGAGAAAACATTAACAAGAAACATAAACAACCTAGAACCAATGTGCAAACCCTTGGTTCATCATTAGGGATGTCAGCACCCACCAAAACCTTTTCAGTGAAAATAGATAACTTTACTGACAAAATTATTACTGAATATGAAGATGACACGCTTATGCACATCATCAAGGAAGAACCAGAGAAATATAAAGACTTCTCTATTGACAATCGAGGAATGATCCTGAGAAAGATTTCCCAGGACTCAGAAGTTGTCTGTATCCCTAATGACAGACAACTCATCACTGCAGTTATATCAAAGGCCCATGATGTAGTTGGGCACTTTGGAGAGCAAAGAACTGCTGAGTATGTTAGATGGTTCTATTGGTGGCCATCTTTAGTTAAAGACTGCTGTAACTACTGCAAAACATGCAAGACTTGCACCTACACTAAGACCCCCACAACAAAACTGAGTAGACAACTCCACTCACTCCCAACTCCAACTCAACCTTGGGACAGAATTGAAATGGACTTTGTGGGTCCTTTTCCTGAGTCCAAAGGCTATAACTATCTTTGGGTAGTCCTATGTTGAATGACAAGCATGGTGCACCTAATACCAGTGCACACCAATATGACAGCTAGTGAGCTGTCATATATTTACATTCATGACATTGTATGTCTACATGGCCTCCCAAGCTCAATAGTAAGTGATTGAGACTTGAAGTTCATGTCCACATGGTGGAAAGAACTCTACAGGCTATTAGGTGCTAATCTATTAATGTCCACATCATTCTATCCACAAACAGATGGCCAAGTGGAATGTATGAATTGAAATATTGGACAAATATTTTGAGCTACAGTACAGTACAACCAAAAGAACTGGGTCAACAAGACCCCTCTAGTTGAGTTTGTTATCAACTTGAGCATTTCTGTGAGCACCAAGTTCGCTTCTTTTGAGCTGAACTATGGCTATCTGCCATCAATGATCTGAGATGTTTGGGTAGCAGGTACTGTCCATAGAGGAGTGAAGGCTTTTACTGAAGCAGTGCTGCTAAATATAGCAGTGGCATATGATGCAATAATCAAGATGTGAGTTTTCCAAACTTGCCAAGCAAACAAGTGCTGAGGCACCGAACCTGACATCAGACCAGGTAGCCTGGGCTTCTTGTCTATGAAAAATCTTAATATGCCCAAAGACAGAGCTAGAAAGCTCTGCCCAAAGTTTATTGGGCCATATAAGGTTATGGAAAGCAATCCAGATATGTCCAACTATAAGTTGGACTTACCCCAAGCCTTGGTAAACTATAGAATACACCCAGTTTTCCATGGATCTGACAATGCATCATTTCCAGACCAAACTCAGCCAGAACCACATGATTTCAGCATGGATGACAAACATGAATAGTTCATCAATGAAATTATTGGCCATTGACATCACAACAATGGCCAGCTCAAGTTCAAGATGTATTGGAGCCTCAGAGATACTACTTGGGAGCCTGTTGGTAACTGTGCAGACCTCACAGCTCTAGATTGATATCTAGAGCTACATGGTATGCAGGATATCCATTTTCTGAGACAGCATAGTCATTCTTCCAAAAAAGAACAATGGAGATCTAATCTAAAAAAATTCTAAAAATAGAATCGACCCTGAGCAACCTCATATATGGAAACAAGTCAATAATTTCCATCTCGTTTTTTCCTCCCTCTTATCCACCACCATGTCATACCAAGACATGTCAAATGATGACTTGAGCAACCAGCAACCCCTTCTGAACTTGCTGAGCAGTCCAGGCAGCTCAGCACCACCAGCAACCTACCCTGTAGGACCTACCTCAGGTCCTAGTGGGAAGTGGGAGATGGACACCACTCTCAACCTCCCTGGGATGCCCCAACATCAACCCCAACCCCAAAGTTTTGACCCATGCAATCAACATCATGCACTCTTATCTTCTCTGATGGCACCAATGACAACAATAATGACAGGCATACCACCTGCATGGCCTGAGCCCTCTCCTCCTGGCACCAGCTAGCCTGCTCCATATGGCCCCTATGTATGGCACCCACAAGCACCATACTAGATGTCAGGGCCATCACTGGCATTCTTCCACCCCTTCTTGGCACTGTATCCTCCACCTCTGTTGAGCAAACCCATCACTCAACAACCCACAACATTGCAGCCTTCTTCATTGAAGAGTAAAGGCAAATGACATGCCACTGAGCAGGACATCCTGCAGGAGCAACATGACAAGCAACATGCTCGTTTAGCAGCTCAATTGCACAAGGTGGGTCTAAGTGATCACCTCATTGACTCAGTTGACCTATATGATGAGTCAACCACTCAGATCCTTGATGAACTCATTGAGATTATTCATTATCGCAATTCACAAATTGCAAGCATAGATAATCATATCTGGCAGTTGAATGACACAGTCAACCTCCTTCAGGCATTATCAGCAATAACAGCCCCAGCCACTACTACAGACAGGACTCATGAAGAGTCCAGCTCAAAATCTTCTTCTGCTACAAAGTCTTCTTCTAAAAAGAGGACTCATCCTGATACTATGTCATTGGTGCAGATCTCACTCACGCTGCCAACTTCTCTACTCCCAGTGAGCTTGTTGAGGCCTAAAGCTCACATTCCTTCTTTATCACAGGCCAGCTCATCTAGAGCTCCCTCTTGGCCCACACCTTCCATGTCGAGTGCTGCCAACACTCAACCACTATTGTCTTATGTGGACTCTTCAGTCCCACTCAGGGGGCCTCTGCACAAAAAGCAGAGGTATATCAATGCTTCAGCCCCCAAACTATTCTTGTCCAGTGACATCCACATGGATGAGCCCACCACCCAGGCAAACATCCTATTGCCTGGCATGCAGCCTTTGTTATGCAGTAGCAGCAATCTATCTATTTTTACCTGACCATCTTTCCACAGCAGTATATATACCAGTGTAACCTCATGATTAGCTAGTTTAATCTTGTTCAGTATACACCTCTACTCTTTGGACTCTAAGTTCAGGTGAGATTACCTTTAAGTGTTTTGCTTCAGACTACTCATTAAGGCCCAAGTCTGTATAGACAGCCTCATTGGGACTGTTCTAAGCAAACAATCCCTAACAAGGATAACAAAAGATTAAGCTCACTAGAACATGGTTCAACTCAGCTCTTAGCTGCCTACCATCATTCTCTTTGTTCTTGCCTCCTGGTTGTTGCTTGGCCAATAGAACAAGCATTTAGCTGTGCTTTGCTAATGGAAGAGGCATTATTATCACTTAAAGTGGTTGTGCTTGGCCTGACAAGCCTTTTCTTTTCAACATATCTACTGGACAATTTCGAGTGCTGTCTACCTCAGAAGACAACAATACTACTCCAAAAACCACATCTACAGTAATGACTACTTCTACTCCACACCCAAATATTTTTCATGCCAGACCTTCAACAACCTCTCAAGTTCCCTCCCCTCTTTTTTGAACTCCCTCTACCACCTCAAGAATATGTTCACTACCATCTACAATTCCTGCAGAACATAAATTGCATCAGCAAATACTATACTCTCCCCCACCTTACTCTGAAGCAGATCTGACACTGCAAGAAGTCCTTCAGCAAGGCATTTCGTCACTACAGGAACAGGATAACACACCTAGACAGCCTGAGAGACAAGAATCTACTGAAATAGATGAAGAAGAAGAAGACAAAGAAGAAGAAGAAGAAGACAAAGACAATGAACAATCAAACTATGACAGCACAGAGAACCATCAAGAAACTGCAGTACCTCAACCAAATCAACCTCTTATTTTGTCACTACAAAATCTCATGATGGACGTCCCATCACAAGAAAACCCCAATCCTTTAACAGCAATTACTAATACTACAACACTCAACCCCATTCCACCACCACAGCAATCTCCAGAAACCCACTATTCACCAATCTGGCATCCCACAGAACTTCACTCTTTGTTCTCCTTCTCATTATCTTCTGCACAGCCATCATTGTGGCCCTCCTCATCACAACAGCCACTGTCACACCCCATTATGCATCCCCAATCTCCAGCAACACCGATACCCTCTACCCCACAAATTCTGTCACCCCTAATCTCCACACTTTTGTTTGCACAGCCCCCACCTCAACCACAACCAGCAGGACCTATAGCAGGACCTCCACTCTCACCACCTCCAGCAGGACCTCCACCTCCACTGTCATCAGCAGGACCTCCACCTCCATCGCCACCAGCAGGACCTCCACCTCCACCCATTATGGCTGCCACAAATCCCCCTCAGCCCATTTTCATGCAGCCAAAATCTTTTAATGGAGACTGTTGTAAATTCGATGAATGGCTCTTATCTGCTGAAATCTACCTAGCTGCCACTGCTCACAATTATTCTGACAACCAACATAAAATCCGGTACATGCTTGCCACTATGCAAGAGGGTGTAGCAAACACCTGGGCAGCTCAATTTATCACCTCCCACACTACCCCCCCAGCTCAACCTGGAGGACAGCCTACTATCAATCTCAGCACCTATACTGACTTCATCAGAGACCTACATGCAGCTTTCACACCCCCTGACTGGGCAGTCTTTGCCCTCACCACCCTCAAACAAATGCAACAACAAGGACAACCCCTTGAAGATTTCATCTTGGACTTCAAGAACAACATCAGAATAGCTGGTATCACAAATGAATGTGTCATCATCAACTACTTCTGACAAGCCATAAATCCCAAAATTGCTCAACACATCAATACCCAAATCACCATCCCCTCCACTATCGAAGACTGGTACACCCAAGCTCATCATCTTGACAACAACTACAGATGAGCAGATGCTCTGTATGGGTCCACCCAACTTCCTTTCTTCCAGCCCTCCTCTGTACAACAGTTTAAACATCGACTTCCCCCACCTCCAAAATGACCTGTTCCTTCCACTTCCTTGCACCCCCCAAGTGTCTACCAATCTCCTTATCTCTCTGCCAACTATTACTCCCAACCCAAAGATCCAAACACAATGGACATTGACCTGATCTATTTGAGCTATGTAGAAATGCACTATGAAGACCTAGTCAACCCAGAAATGGACAACTACCTAGATCAAATAGAAGAAGACTATGTCTTGGAAGAAGCCAAAGAATCTGTGGATGGAGATACCAATGAAAACTATACTATCTCTGGGACTACCCTCAATGTGATATTCACACCCACAGAACAACAATGTTTCTTGAAAGGAGAAAATGTTTTGAATGTGGAAAGAAAGGCCACTATGCTTGAAACTGCCCACTTTGCCTATACCACCAACAACAAGCTTGTCGCCCATTTTCACATCTTCAACATCACTCTCCACAACAACAACAACCTCCTCCTTGTCCAGTAACTTGAGCCATGAACACTATAGACATGGCCCAAACAGCAGCCAATATCATCAACAATCTGCCCAAAGAGCATAGGGATACAGTTAAAGTAACTTTCTCGGATTTTTAAATATGGACCTGCCTGTAACTCAAAGTGATTCCTTTGTACATTTGGACATTGTAACTGTGCCACATGTGGACTCAAATTCATTTATCTATTTACCTTTGGACATCATCCAAAATTCTCCCTCCACCCTCTCCGTGACCGCGCTAATTGACTCTGGAGCTCAAGAAAATTTTATCAACATAGATTTCATAAAAGAACACTCTCTAACTCAACACTCTCTGAAATCACCTATCACCCTTCAATATGCTGATGGAAGCTCAACACCACAATCTACTGTGAAGGCTTATGTTAATCTCAACACAATTATTGATGGGAAAATGTGTCAAATTTGAACACTAGCTACTCACCTAGCAGGGAAAACTCTTATTCTAGGAGTACCCTTCCTTGAACAACACAAGCCAGATATCAACTGGCAAAAACAAACTTTTCAATGGAGAAACCACAATGACATTTACACAGAATTACTTCACACTCTGAACTTACCTGCTAATATCACCTCTCTCAACCTTGACTACCTAGCAGTTCTTCATACTGATGAAAAACCTGTACATCACTGGAAAGATGACCTTATCCAAGACTATCTTGATCACAATCACTTTTCACTCAAAACTGAACTTTCCCAAATCAACTTGACACCTCTTGAACTGAATTACAAAGTCACTATTGCAACTCAATTTGCCACTGCAAAACAAGACAAGAAACCACTCCCCTCCACCCAACTTGTTCCTTCAAAATTCCACAAATATCTATCTATTTTCAATCAGAAGAAATCTGATTGCTACCCCCCATCACAACCCTATGATCATAAAATCAATCTTAAAGAGACATTTAAACCAATTGCATTTAAACCCTATTGACTTTCTCCCCTAGAGACCAAAATTCTGAAAGAATTCATCAATGATCATCTCAAAAAGGGATACATTTGTAAATCTGAATCCCCAATGGCTTCCCCTTTCTTCTTTGTAGGAAAGAAAGATGGAAAATTATGCCCATGTCAAGATTACCGCTACTTAAATGATCATACAATCAAAAACACATACCCCATTCCCCATATCTCTACCATCATGGACAAGCTCAAAGGAGCTTGTTATTTCACTAAACTCAACATTCAACATGGATATAACAACATCCAAATTTGAAAAGGCAACAAATGGAAAGCTGCATTCTGTACTCCCTTTGGACTATTCGAACCTACAGTCATGTTCTTTGGAATGACCAACTCCTCTGCAACTTTTCAAAACATGATGGACACAATATTTATCAATCTCATAAATGACAACCTAATCCTTATTTACATGGATGACATTCTTATTTTCACCCCCACTATTCCCAAACTCACTAATTGCACTAAATGCATACTACAAATTCTCAAAGAAAACGACCTCTACCTCAAACCCGAAAAATGCGAATTCAAAAAACAACAACTAGTATACCTTGGATTTATTATCTCCCCTGACAAAGTTGAAATGGACCCCATAAAACTCGATGGAATTCAACAATGGCCAACCACACAAACCACATGCAATGTTCAAAAATTCATTGGTTTCACCAACTATTATCACAAATTCATTCACCACTATGCTGACCTCACATGTCACTTAAATTCTCTCCTCTTGAAGAAGACAACATTCACATGGTCAGAAAAGACTAATGAAGCCTTTCAACAACTCAAACACAAATTCACTAAACCTACCCTCCTTTTCATGCCCAACCCAGAGAAACTGTTCCAAATTGAATGCAATGCCTCAAAATATGCATCTGGTGCCATTCTCTACCAAAAAGACCTCAACAGTAATCATCGACCTATTGCCCTTTATTCTAAAACCTTCTCCCCTGCAGAACGAAACTACAACATCTATGACCACGAACTCCTTGCCATAATACAAGCATTAGAAGAATGGAGACACTATCTTGAAGGATCTCCCCATACAATTATCATATGCTCCGATCATCACAATCTCACATACTGGAAGAAACCCCAAGACTTAAATTGTTGACAAACTCGCTGGTATGAATTACTATCATGTTTCAATTATAAAATAGAGCATACTCCTGGTACAAAACTCACTGCAGCAGACACCTTGTCTAGATGACCAGATCACACCCCCAACACAGACAATGATAACAAAGCAATAACCATCTTACCAGAACCAATCTTCCTACATCATATAATGGTCATACCACATGAATATTTCATTAACCTGATTGACACCAACCCACAAGAACAGATCACCAAATCCAGTAAATACAACACTCTATCCAATGAAATGTTAAATGCCTTATTGCAAAACAAACCCAACATCATTGACAAAAGATACACCATATACAACACAGATCATGGACCACTATTACTTTTTGAACAACATGTCATAATCCCAGAAGATCAACCTCTACAATGTGAGGTCATATCTTGCTATCATGACAACCCACTAGCCAGACATCCTGGACAACAGGAAACTTACTGACTAGCACGAAAACATGTTTACTGGCCAGGGATGAACACATTCATCAAAAACTACGTTCAAGGATGCACTACATGCCAACAAATGAAGATCAACTGCCACCCTTCTAAACCACCTCTGCAACTGATAGATTCCCCTACCTCTACACAACCTTTTGCCCACATTGGCATGGATCTCATTACTGACCTGCCCAAGTCCCACTATTACAACGGACATGAACACAACTCCATTCTGTCCATAGTAGACCATGGACTTTTGAAAGGGGCTATTTTCATCCCAACAAACAAGACTGCAAGAGTGGATGACATCACACAACTTTTCATCACCCACTTCTTCCCTCACTATGGCATCCCCAACAAAATCATCTCTGATAAAGACCCTCGATTCTCATCCAAATCCATCCAAGCCCTATTCAAACAACTAGGGATCACACAAGCCTTCTCCATGGCCTACCATTCCCAGACTGATGGAACAATTGAACATTACAACCAAGAGATCACAGCATACCTGTCAATTTACTCATCCCAAAATCCCCATGAATGGTCAAAACACATCTCCATCCTTCAGTTTGTTCACAACTCGAAAACTCATGCCAACTGTCAACACACACCACATGAACTTGTCTTAGGAACAACAGCACCTGGCATCACTACCATCATCAAAACACCATCAGTCAACTCATCAGAAGAACAACTATGCATCTTAGATGCAAACAGAAATGAAGCCATAACCTCCCACAAACTTGCTGCAGAACACATGGCAAAGCAAATCACATCAACATTCAAACCTTTCATACTCAAACAGAAAGTGTGGCTTGAAGCAAAAAACCTTTGCCTATCCTACCCCTCTTCAAAACTTGCCCCAAAACAACAAGGTCCCTTCACCATCAAATGAGTACTCTCTCCCTTAGTATATGAATTAAATCTCCCCAAAACTTGGAAGATCCATCCAGTGTTCCACACTTCACTTCTATCTCCATTCAATGAAAATGACATCCACAGTCCAAACCAGTCACTCCCACCCCCTGAAATGATTGAAGGAGAAGAACAATACAAAGTAGAAGGAATTGTCAATCACAGACTATGTGATGAGGGCCTTCAATATCTCATCAAATGGAAGGGATATGGTCACCAGGAAAATGAATGGATACATGAGGAAGAACTCACCCAATTCACTGATGACCTGATCCAGGAATATCTCAAAACCCACACTGTCAATCACCAACCCTCTTGACCTTTAAGACGATCCACTCAAAGATCATGTACAAAGATGCCATGACTTCCCCCACACCTCAACATTCTTCTCCCTCTTCCACTGACTCAGTAGTAATCATTGCTCCTTCTTCCACTACTCCAAATATACCCATATCCAATAATGTCCTCCTCTCCCAAGCCCATGCCCAATTCTCTCCAATCAACAAACTCCAACCTGAATCCACCTCCCTCAACACCTCAAACCCATCCCATCCCAGTTCTAGACAACTCAACCAACCAGGAATGACTTTGAACTGCTCAAATTCCCATCACACCAACTCCATTCATGGCCTGCCACATCCCCACCCTACAGACACTGGTGGCCATGTCATCCAACCCCAAGATGTTCCAACAAACCCTAAACAAATTTTTGATGGGGACTCTCAGCCCTGATGTGATCCTTTACATATCTGGACATCCAGCCACTGGCCCATATTCATGGGATGGACCATCCCAGACATCCAATGAATGGTCCATAGTGATTAACAACAATTGGACTTCACCCGAGGACTATCAGACCCTCTTGATTTCCACCTTCTCAGTCTTGTCCACTTTATCTACCAACAGAGAGGTATCTGTTGCCAGACATATGCAGATCTTGACTGCCATTTTAACAGCACTTGCTATGTTCTTGGCACATTACCAATGGAACACGATATGCGATATTCTCAACAGTGGTCTCAACAACCATCTCCCATTCACAGAATGGATTTCTCACATGGCTGCATGGGATATGATACATTCCCTCACCCACATACCACCCCGATATCTCACCCACACCCTACTCAGGACACTTCACCCCAAAGATGAGATTCCCCCAAGCTGAGTGTTTGACCTTGCTGCAGCCACAGGGGAC
The DNA here is from genome assembly GCA_001563735.1 of Leucoagaricus sp. SymC.cos. NCBI lineage: Eukaryota > Fungi > Basidiomycota > Agaricomycetes > Agaricales > Agaricaceae > Leucoagaricus > Leucoagaricus sp. SymC.cos. The sequence continues at coordinate 189,632 of KQ962310.1, read as the reverse complement.
ACCACCCCCTTGATTGCCCTGGCCTTACTTGCAGTGCCTGCCACCTCACATCTCCCAGCCACAGAACCATTGACTGCAACAACTACATCTGTCCCCACTGTTTCAAATGAGGAGCAGGACATGGATGCAACTGATGCCCATTGACTTGACAATGACAACCTTGATCCACCTCGCGTTCTTCATGCTACACCAATTACACAGATCCCAGATACAGTGACTATGATAACACTGCCATGGCAAACATTGTTGGAAGTCCCTATTGACTTCTTTTCAGATCAACCTGGACCTTATCCCATCTTCTCTACCTACCTACTTCTCTTTGTCATCATTCTAACCACTTGCAGACTAGCCTTTCTTTTTATCTTTTTTATTGTCTTTTCTAAATAACTCTCAGACACTTCGAGTCTACAGACAGGCTAATGTTATGCAGTAGCAGCAATCTATCTATTTTTACCTGACCATCTTTCCACAGCAGTATATATACCAGTGTAACCTCATGATTAGCTAGTTTAATCTTGTTCAGTATACACCTCTACTCTTTGGACTCTAAGTTCAGGTGAGATTACCTTTAAGTGTTTTGCTTCAGACTACTCATTAAGGCCCAAGTCTGTATAGACAGCCTCATTGGGACTGTTCTAAGTGAACGATCCCTAACAAGGATAACAGCCTTCAGGACCAGGTATCCCTGGCCTCACCTCCAACTCCTGCAATTATAGTCAAGAGTTAATGCAAGTGGAGTGGACATTACCTGCTCCTAATGATCCAGAAATACCTCTGGATCATATGCCTGTAGGCCCATGGCCTACTACATCAGCTGATCCCATTCCATTCTTTAACTCTGAGGAGGAGGAGGAGGGTATTGAATATTTTAAGGCAAGGAAAGGCAAAAATGTCAGGAAGTTACCCTCCTGACCACCTATTATGCCTCTACCATGAAGCCATGTCTGACTAGACATGACACCTGGACATAACAAATGTATTCCTGATATCTTCAGGCTCTGGAAAGACCCAGTGAATGGGCAGGTCTCTCATGCATGCAATAACCATATGGGCAGGATGCTATCACTGCACCTCTACTGGAGCCCTTATATGAATAATGTGTATGCAGGAGAATCAGCCATTGCAGCATCTCAAAAAGAGATGTATGGTTGTGAATACTACAAGGTAGACCAGAAGAAGAATCCAGTTTACAAACACACAGTTTGTGGGCTCCCCACAAACACTAGCAAGTTAGACAAACTTTAATAGTTTGTCTACAATGTCAATGGACCTGTATGCACTCATGCTGAAGGGTTTGTTTTAATTCGTGAGCTGTACATCATAGCTCAACAGCTGGATGGAAAAAATCTGGAGAACATGATGATTTACCTCTGTTACCAGATGAACTTCAACCTGGAAAATCACCTGGTTGGAACCACTACTCTCATCCAGGATATCCTGGATGCTCAACCTGCCCATGACCTCGATTCAGCTCAAGTAACTAATGTGACTAACTGAACTGAGGGAATGGGATTGAGGCAGCTAGTTGATGCTGGCCTCTTCGATAGTGACTAACTTGGTCACTTCATGGTCTCCCATAAGAACCCTGGGATGGGTAACCCCACCCATGGTATTGCTTTCAACTTTTGATGTGCTGTAGACCATCAAACTATCCATAGGTATACTCTGTGTCTCTTCCATGCACCAGAGGAGCCTGGCTGCAATTAGTCAGACAAGAAGCAAAGTACTCTTATTTGCTTCACTCGTCTTGTGGCAGCTTTGATGAGTACTCCTGGATTATACTAGGAGTACATCGACTTATGGAACCAGAGGCACTCTGGACAACAGTTTGTTGCTCAAATGGGCCCTGTTCATTACTATAGGCATCTGGTCCTTCAACCAGGAGCCTCAGCCAATCTTACCCTCAACATGGTGACTGAGGTGTTCATTCACAATGGTGTTGATCCAGCTGAGATTGGCTATGCATATACATTTGGGGTTCGATACCTCAACAATACATACACAGACAACTTGATTCATTGATCCATGTTCAATGAATTAGACAACAGGCAACTTAGTTACCTACATTGCAATGGAGTTCCTCTCGCCATACCTAATTGGAATAGATAGCTCCTACCCTCTGACTGAGACTGAATTTGTCTACACTTCCTAGAGAATAGAGAGTTCACAGATTGAGGGGTAATACTCATCGAACAACCCTACTGGCTCAGAGTAGGCAAACTGATCCATCTGTTTTTGTTAAGGAGATGGATGTATGCTTCATTGGTTTGTGACTTCTGGGATGTGCAGAACCCTAGGGACTTCCACCTGGTCCCTCCTGAATGCCTGATGCTGCCTGTAGTCATGGCATCAACAACCACCCCCTCTTCCTCATTTACTGCAACCACCACCACTGCCATCATCACATCCAGGTTGAGCTCATCTGCACCTTCATCACCACCACACAATCAAGGGTCAACTGAAATGATAGTTGACCTGCTGCCCACCAATACCAAGGACTCACCAGCATCACCTGCTGGTTTGTCCTCACCATTAACTTCTGAATCATCATTGACTGATGATGATCAGTCAACAAATTCTACTCCTAAAGCAGGGAATCAAGATCTCCCTATGTAAAATACCTTAGGTGATGAGTACAGTATCACTACTGTACATACATTGTTCTCCATGCCTTAGGCAAAATGATAAATCATCATTCTGCCATTCACCCCTTTATTTTTATCAAGCCTATTAATTCCATCCATGCCATGTTTCACAATATGGCCATTGACTCAGACTGTAAGTCCAATACCTCATCATATACACTACCACTAGTATCACTACTAGCCATCCAATCCATTTCTATTGGGTGGTCACATTAACTTAGTGGCCACTCAATGACCAAAATTACCATGCCAAGTAATAAATGTTCACTTGGCTATTCAATGCTATGTTCACCTTATTCTTTGTGAGACCAATGATTCAGTCTGAATGGGGGGTATGTAAGGGCTGTGCCCTTACTATTATTATCTCTATATGTTTTTGGATCACATCATCAATATTATGTAATCATAAAAAGTATATGTATTCACATCAGTTGCTTTATAAGCAACTGATCTTACACTGCTTATTCTATGTAGTCTCCCAATTATAACAGGTCTGAACTATTTGTAGAGTGAGCAAAGTAAGATCAAACCACCATAAAGCCCAGCTTTACAATGACCTTGATCTTGTCCTCTGACATTTTGAGACCAGCAGAGAAAAGGATATACCCAAGATATTCAACAGACTCTTTTTTTTTTTTTTTTATTTAAAAAATCAAAAATTTATAAGGCAGTGCGCATTAGCAGTCCGCCCCCCAGAAGAGCCAGGGTACTAAGATAAATACAACCCACTGAACTACAACTACATATCTAGCAGCCCTAGCTACCAGAGAGACCATCCGTCACAGCTCAGCTTCCACAATTCCCACTCTCCAGTCACTGACCGAATGGAGGTACTAGATGATACCTGATCCGAAGAGGTTCAACCCCTCAGCATTGAAATGGCACTCACAGCAGACTAGCTGCCAGTGTGGGAGTGTATGGGCACCCGTCGCATTGACAACGAGTGGTGAGAGGGCATGGAGCTCCCTCATAAAAAGCCAGCGCAAAAAATGTGAATGCCACGGGGTGACCATGATGAGCTGGTGAAAGAGCAGAGGAGCGAGGCTACAACTCTGCAGAGAAAGGATAAGAGGTGGGGGAGAAAACTCAACCCAGCACCAAAGAGAAGGCCCAGCACTATCGCTTGCCAGACTGGAGGAGATGGGCACGGTGGGAAACTGGCCCAAGAAAGGAGGAATGAGTCAAGCACAAAAGAGTGCTCAACAGAAATAGCAGCTGCTTATTCAGCAAAACTGTGGGTCAGAGACCTGGGGGCCACGAGGGAGTGACTGGGGGACAGACATGGCCCAAGTGCAGCACAGGTGCACTCAAGCCAGCAGGGAGGCTCTAACCGACTGCCGAAGCAGAAGGGAGCCAAGAGAAAGAATGCGGAGGGAGGGCAGGACACTCCAGCTCGACACAGAAAAGAAAAGAAGGTGAAGAAGTGAACTCTAACTTGATGCTGAAAGAGCGGGTGGATGTAGACAGACGTCCCAGCCACAGTAATGAGTGGATGCCATGAACCCTTAAAACGGCAAGGATATGCGACCTGCAAGTGGCCCAGAGGGTGGCAAGATCGCAAGGGAGAGGGATGCACCCCAGAGCGAAGGTGGTGGTATGTGGGAAAGAAGGGTTGATATTCAACAGACTCAGAGTGGAACTCACATTTATCTGTGCAGGCCTATAACTCATGTTTTTGGAGCCACTTGAGAACCTCATGAACACATTTCCAATGTTCAGTGGGATTGTCAGAATAGATAAGAATGTTGTCAAGATAGACAGTAATGCAGACATTGAGGAGGTTGCTAAAGATGTCATTCATAAAATGCTGAAAAGCAGCAGGTGCATTAGTAAGACTGAAGGGCATAACCAACCACTCAAAGGAACTGTAGTGGGTCTGAAAAGCAGTTTTCCATTCATTGCCTTCAGTGATGTGGATGAGATGGTAGGCATGTTGTAAATCTATCTTGGTGTACAAGTGGGCTTTACAGGGAGTATCCAAGAGGTCAGAAATGAGAGGGAGTGGGTAGCAATCTTTTTTGGTGATGCAGTTGAGACTGGAAATCAATGCAAAGATGCAAGGAACTGTCTTTTTTCTGAACAAAGAGAACAGGAGTGCCATGAGGGGAAGAAGTCAGATGAATAATATAGTAACTAGCTGCTTTCTGAGTTCAGAAGGGGCTGGGTGTTATGACTCTGGGTAGATTACTCTGGATAAGACTCATGGACCATAGTAGACTGAGGTATCTATTTTGTTTCTACTCAGTACTACTCTGTGTTGCTGCTCTGTATTACTCTGTACTCTTACTCTGGCCCACTAGTATATAAGTACCTTAGGTATAGCCTGTATCCTTACACTTTACCAATTGTACTTTTCCCTTACTCACCCTCAAGCCTTTGCCTTCATTGCAACCTGAGTTAGCTCTTAAGGTCATAACACTGGGTGTCAATGAGAAATGAATGTAGATTTAAGCAAGGGTATTGACGAAGTGATAGTATGAGACAAAGATAAATAATTAAAACTATTTGTAACTATTTGTTCCGCTGCTAGCCCAAATGCTATCCCCACATCTGCCCATTGTTTCAGAAAGCAACTGTCCTCAGTTGCATGAGAATCCATCCAACAAATCCAACAACCCATCTAATCTTCCAAATCCACAATTCCAACCTCTCCAACCTCCTCACCAATTCTCCTTGCAACTCCATCCACCTTCCCCAGAGAGATGTCAAAAAGCCTGTAGAATCCACTTGAAGATGTTGTAGAGTACCATAATCAAAGATGCAACAGATAGCATGTGAGTTTTGACCACCATAGAGTAAATCTTCTGGAATCTTGCTAAGAACCTCCTTGAATGAAAAGATGCCCAGGTCATGTTGTTCAACATGAGGTAATATTGCTGAGGGTGCTGCAATCTTTCCATTATACAAGTGCTTGGAAGGTTCAGAAATGGTAGCCAAATTATTTTTGAATGGCAACAACAAAGGTGATATTTCCTCAAAACCTGGAGCAAAATCTTCATCAGCCTCTCTGATCTCCTCACTCAACACTCTCTTCTCATCTCCTCATCTCCCCTCAATCTCCTCATTCCATATCCTCCCCTCCTCCACTTGTTTCTCCTCCAATCCTGTCCTCTTCCCCTCACACATCTTGTCCATCATTACCTCCTCATTCTTGAGCCCTCCACCCATCTCCTTGTCCAACTCCTCTATCCAGCCTCTGCACATTCCAACCTCCACTCTTCCACCCACATTAACACTAACAGTAATCTCCAACTTGGATTCTACTGCTGTCTTGACCTCAACATTGTCACATTCTCCAATATTCTCTACTTCCTTCTCCAACTCCATACATGTTCTGAAGTCTCTATACCCAAGGTCTGAGTCTGAATCTGAATCTGAATCAGCTACTCATCAAGGTAGGATAGCTCTTCCAGCTTGTAACACTCACTTCAGCATAGGAATGCATGAACACTGAATACTGAGGTGTGACCAGATGGCCCTGCACATCTTAGAAGGTAATCCTCTCCAGAAATATTCATTGCAGTCATCATTGTTGATAGCTCCCTTCTCTAATAGATACTTGGCTCTTCTCCAGAATCTCCAATAATAACTCTCAAAATCTTCTTCATCCCTGATATCATCATTGGTATACTGTGAGATAAACCTAGAGAGATCCTCCATTGAGAACTTGCTGCCACTGAGCACCTGTTTTGAGTAGCAAAATAAGATGCTCTTCTTTGAGACTTTGTAGTAGAGATCATAGCCATCCAAGCTCTTCCACAGCCTCCTCTCCTTCCTGTCTGTATAGTAGACAACCTCATATGCCATCTCCTTCAGCCTGAGTCCTTTGTCTGCTGCTAGCTCCTCAAAGTCTTCAAAGAAATCATAAAGCTCCTCCAGAAATTGCAAGTCAAAGAATGGCTCATAACAAGAGCATGAACACCACATATTCACATCACATTCCATGCTGAATTACTCCAAGAGAGTGTTGCTATGCTTCTGTATGCTTCTGTTGAGTACTGTGAGTGCCAAGAGGCCAAAGAGTGTGGTTGCAAGAGAGAGAATGAGAGTGGGCTGAGGGGGAAGTGGCTGACATCCACAGCCCCTTGTGGTGGGCTCCAAATGTAGTAACTAGCTGCTTTCTGAGTTCAGAAAAGGCTGGGTGTTGATGAGAAATGAATGCAGATTTAAGTGAGGATATCAACGAAGTGATGGTATGAGACAAAGATAAATAATTAAAACTATTTGTAACTATTTGCTCCTCTGCTAGCCCAAATGCTATCCCCACAATAAAGCTAATGGATAGGTGTTCATCAATAAATTCATGAAGGGTAGCAAGTTCTGTCTGGGAAAGGGAATATATTGGACCAACAGGAGGTTGGGAACCTTCTTCAATGTTGATCTTGAGGTCATAAGGCCAGTGAGGGGTGAGAGTATCAGCCTGAGTCTTGCTAAAGACATTGGCAAAGTTGTGATATTTGGCAGGCACATTGGAAAGGTCAACTCATGCATTGGAGACTTGAGCAGCACCAGTGATAGTAGAAACTGATGAAAGGCCAAGATGGAAATTACAGGAACCTGGGAGACAGGAAGTATGGAAGAATGCAGCAGCATTGATGAGAGAGATAGAAGGCTGAGGAATGTTGGCAGGAGGTGGTGAACTGGAAGATAGTGGAGGAGAATTGTTGACAGATGGTGGGACTAGGGTGTTGACTGGCATGGTCCAAGGAGCAGAGGTAGAAAGGTTGGTGTTGAGTGGTAATGGTCAGAAAGAGATACTGCTTGAGGCCCAGTCAATCAATGGATTGTAGCAGGCAAGCCAGTTGTGTTCAAGTACCACAGTGCAAGATGAATCCAACCAAGTGACATAGAGGTCAATAGATATAGATTCACCAGTTGGGAAAACAAGATGTAGGTGCGCTAGTTCTGTAATATAAGAATTCAAAGTTCCATCAAAGAGCTTTAGTTCAACCAGCAGGATAGAGGACATAGGAGTGGAATACATGCAGACAAAATCAGAATTGATGAAACAATGAGTAGAACCACTATCAATGAGAGCATGAGCAGAAACAGGAAGTTGTCCATTAGAGAGAGAAGGGAAAGAAAGAGGAATGGAAAGAGAATTGGGATTTGAAAGAGCAGATGAATTGAGGCAGAAACTCTCTGATGCACAGACAAGTTCAATGCTACCCTCATCCTGTGCAGAGTCTTGAGGACTGCTCCTTATTTTTCCGAACCCTTAGTGGGAGCAGAGGTGGATGCAGAAGTGGATTCGCAGTTCCCAGCCTTGGTTGGGGCTGCCAACCATTCTCTCAGCAAGAGCAACCTTTGGGTTGACTCTTGCCACTTTGCATATGGGGGGATTTCTCTCCTCACCTCTCATGTCGCTTCCCAGGGTGAAATAGACCTGGTGAAAGCTGGGGTTCAGTGCCTCCTCTCCCTCGCTGAGGGTGGAGTTGAGGCCTCTCTTCCATATTTGCAATCTTACCTTAAGGTTGTGGACGTTCCTTTCTTCAAGGCAGATGGCCAGCAGGTCACCGCCCTCGACATTTGAGCAGTCATGGGGAAGTCCCACATGGCTGGCTCCTTTACTCTTGTGAATAGCCTGAGGGTTATGCACAACTCCTGATGTGCTGATACCGCCACCATGTGGTTCGATGTTCTTGACTCCCAGTCAGGTGCTACCACCAAGCGCCTGATTGGCACATCCTTCCAATTCGGCCCAGCCTTGTGCTTTGTGTGTGCAGCCCGCTCTCATTCCGGCATTTCTTTGTGCCAGCATTGCTGGCGCTGGGGACATTCCACCCATGCCTGTTGCTCTCAGGCCCCCTGATGCCCCCAGTGTGCTGGTCCTCATACCGAGGCCGGTCATCACGATCACGCTTCCTGTTGCAGAGGTAACCCCTCTGCTAAGCCACCTCAGGAACTGACCCCCGCAGGAGCCCCATGCCTGCATGCCATGCATTGTGTGAACTGTAAAGGTGATCACAGCACTTCCAACCGACGGTGCCCATTCTGGCGCCACTGCTTTGACTGGGCGTGGCTGGCTGAAAAGTCAGCTCCCTCAGACTTGCAGGAGGCATTCCAGGAGATCTCACAGAAGACAGCAGAGGCTGAGCACAAGGGTAGGCACATGCTTGGCCAGCGCCACTGAAACCAAAATATCGACATAGGCCACGATCTGAAATTTTAGTAGGTAGTGTGCATTTGTGGGATGCTGATCACAATGGACTCTTACATAATTTCGACCTGTTATGCATTTTAGTAGTTGTTTTTAGTTTTACACCTGTAACAGTACCCTCGGCTACTAACCAGGGACCAGACTGCTATCACACACCAGTATATAAATTTTTGAATTAAAAAAAAAACAAAAAAAAAAAGATGCAGAAGTGGATGTGGGAAGGTTGGCCTTGCATGCATGAGCCTTTTGATTGGCCTCCTTATGTTTGCAGGTCTCAACCTGATGACCAAAAATCCCACAGTAGCTGCAGAGATTTTTGTTGATATAGTGTTGTTTCTCTACTTTGGTCAATTTACCATCCTTGCCCAAGATGCTGGAGAGGTCCAACCCTTCTTTCCCATATACCACCACCTTCACTCTGGGGTGCCTCCTCCTTCGTGACCTTGCTGCCCTTTGGGTCACTTTTCCCACAGTAGCTGCAGAGATTTTTGTTGATATAGTGTTGTTTCTCTACTTTGGTCAATTTACCATCCTTGCCCAAGATGCTGGAGAGGTCCAACCCTTCTTTCCCATGTACCACCACCTTCACTCTGGGGTGCCTCCTCCTTCGTGACCTTGCCGCCCTTTGGGTCACTCACAGATCGCATATCCTTGCCGTTTAGGGTTCCAGCATCCACTCCTTCCCACAGCTGGGGCATCTGCCTACATCCACCCACTCTTTCGGCATTGAGTTAGAATTCATTCCTCCGCCTTTCTCTCCTTTCCCAGCATTGAGTGGGGCAGTCTCTGCTCCCTCTGCTTACTTTCTCCAGCTCCCTTCTGCTTCAGTGGTCAGTTAGAGCCTCCCTGCTGGCTTGAGTGCACCTGTGCTGCGCTTGGGCCATGTCTGTCCCCCGGTCACTCCCCTGTGGCCCCCAGGTCTCTGACCCGCAGTTTTGCTGAGTAAGCGACCACTATTTCTGTTGAGCGCTTTCTTGCACTTGACTCATTTCTCCTCTCTTGGGCCGGTTTCCCACTGTGCCCATCTTCTCCAGTCTGGCGAGTGATAGCGCTGGGCCCTCTCTTTGGTGCTGGGTTGAGTTTTCTCCCCTGCCTCTTATCTTTCCCCATGGAGTTGTAGCCTCAGTCCTCTATTTGGTTGGTGACTGGAGGGTGGGAAGCGTTGAAACTGAGCTGTGACAGACAGTCTCTCTGGTAGCTAGGGCTGCTAGACACATAGTTATAGTTCAGTCACATGTATTTATCTTAGTACCCTGGCTCTTCTGGGGGGCGGACTGCTAACGCACACCGCCTTATAAATTTTTGAGTTTAAAAAAAAAAAAAGATGCTGGAGAGGTCCTTCTTCAGAGCAGGAGGTCATTTAGAGGAGGAAGTGGTTGATGGAGCAGAAGTGGCAGATTTGGCAGGAGATGAATGTCAGGATGGCTGTGGGTTATTGTTCTTGTTGTTGGTGTTGTTGTTGTTATTCAGACCCAAAGCAGAAGATGATTGTTGTTTGTTGTGGGAATGGGGATTAGACAAGGGGTGATTGTTGGAAGAGGATTGTTTCAAAGAGGAATTTTTGGAAGAAGGATTCTTGTAGTTTTGAGAGGAAGATGGCAGATTTTCAGTGGCATGGGTGTGGGCATGCTCATGTTCACATTCCCAGTGACAATCATTGTAGGCAGTAGCTACATGCATCATCTCCTGGAAACCATGGGGCTTACCTTGCTCCCACATGCTGATTTGATCTTGAAGGCAGTTGGGCAACCCCTTATAGTAGTAATGGGCAAAGACAGAGTTGCCCCAGTCAAGTTGGGCAGAGTAGCACATAAAGTCAATATTATAAGTCACAATTTTATCTCCATGTTTTATTTGGAGACTTTTGAGGTTCTCAGCCACTTCTCTAACCCAGTGGGATGGGCCAAAGCATGAGTGGAGTTCCTCGGAAAATTTGGGCTAGGAGTCAGCCCAGGAATAGTAGATTCCCTGGTCCTCTTGGCAGAGAGAGACCTGGAACCAGGAGGAGGCAACTCCCAAGAGGTAGGGGAGGGCAAAGTTGACTTTGTCAGCATTGGTGGGGAATGAGCAGGAGTTGGTGCAGAAATATAGTGAATACTGAAAGAGGAAGTTTTTGAGCTTCAAGGGATCTTCACCAGTGAAGGCCTCAGGAACATGAGCCTTATTGATGGTGGTAGGAGGGGCAGTGGGACCAACAGATTTAGCAAGGGCTTTGATAGTAGCAGCAAGTCAGTTGGCTGTGGAGCAGGGAGCATGGAAAGAGGAATCATAATCAGGAAGTTTCTGGTCATTGTATCAGTCTTCTGGATTATCGTCAGGCTTGGGATCATTGTCAGGATTCAGAACACTGCCAGGCCCATCCTCTGGGTCTGGATCAGGTTCAGGATCAGCCAGAGGATCTGGGTGGAGGTTTTTGGAGTCACTGCTGGGAGTGTCAGTGAGGCTGCTGGGAGTGGAAGGGGTAGAAGGACTAAGATGAGGTAAGAGATTGCTGGCAGGCAAACCACCAGGAAACTGAGGAGTACATTGGAGAGTAGTGGAAGATGAGCCACAATGAGGAGTGGCATTAGAGGGATCAGCACAATGAGCACACAGGGCAAGATGAGGTGGAGAGGAATAGATGCAAGCATGAGCATCTCTTCCCTGATCTCTTACCACCACCTTCCCTTTTGGGACATTGGCTGCAAATAGAGATTAGCATACATTCTAAATGATGTCTACACTGTCTGGTTCTAATCTGTTCGCTGGTCTTCATGTTGAAGACACTGCTATGGTATCCAATGATGAAAGCTTCGACACTGAAGCTTTCAACTCTCAAATTGAAGAAGTGGTCATGAAAATGCTGACTAACAAGAAATGCAAGAAGAGGAAAGCGAGCTCTCCTCTGAAGCCTATTACTCTCAGTGGGCTGGGTTCCCCAATCCCCCTTCTGCAGATGTCCACTACTCCAGCTATGCCTGCTACACCGTCCATTCCCAGGACATTACATGGCCCACAATACCTTCACTCTCCCACTCAATCTTCTGTAATGCCTGAAAAGGTGTTCACAAAGTTTGAGATTTTTCCTGTTGAGCTACAGCTGGACAAGAGGTTCTTGGATCTGGGTACCAATGTCTCCATGGAACCTGAAGGCTTTGCTATTTCGATGGTGGAGTTCACTAATGTTTTCACTAAGGAAAACGCTCCCCAACTCTTTTCGGCTTTATCACTCAAACATTGTGAAAGCCTTATCCAATCGCTGTGTATCATGATTGATGCCTGCCCTATTGACCCCTCTCTCTTCCACAAGGTGGAATTCAATATCAAGAACGTCAGTATATTTACTGGTGTGCAACTTATTGGACAAGCACTTGCACGTGGGTCACCTACTGCCACTGCCCCCCCTCTCAATCCCAACCCCTTGCCCAAGCCTGTGCCCTCTGCCCAGGTCCCAGCTAATATCCCTCAGCCTGTTGCACCCAAGAAACTGGCTGAAACAAAGAAGCCCACTGTGATCAAGCCTGTCAAGGCATCATTTGCAGACACTGTTAAAGCCAAGCCCAGGCCTTTGGCCTGAGCTTCTAGGCCCTCTGCTGCCAGTGATGTTGCCTTGGTCAAATTGGCCCAGGCCTTCCCTTCCATTCCTCCTGATTGCATTTCCACCATGCATCGCTCCACTAACAACATCAGTCCTGCGTCTCGACACAGACCCTCCTCTACTACTACTGGCCCCTCTTGCTGACAAATCCTTGTTCCTTTGGCCAATGCCAAAGATGTAGATACTATCAAAGTTGTCAATCAAACCAACGACGAACTCAGAGCTCGCAAATGCTTGCTGCATATTCTTACAGTGCACCTCGCATACAGTGGCCTCTCACTAGCTACCTCCACTGTCCCTACTGATGACAATCTCCTCATTGTAAGCAAGTTCCTATCCAAAGGCACTCAAGTTCAACTTAGCACTAAACTCCCTAAATTGAGATCTTATCTTAAGATCTTGGATGTTCCTTTCCCTATCTCCTCAGATACTGCATCAATTGCCATGTCCAACAGTGGCCTTGACATTGATCTTGCCACCAAACCACGTGTCATGCACAACTCTCGTGCCTCAGACACCGCTACCATCTGGTTCGATGTTTGGGATTCTCAGTCTGGAGCAGCTGCCAAGAAGCTCCATCATCGCTTTATTACCATCGGCAACTCCCAATGTATCATCCAGCTCGCCAAAGCTCAGCCCAGCACACCCCAATGCCAACGCTGTTGGAAATGGGGTCACTCTACCACCGCTTGTCTCGCTCAAGCCATCAAATGTCCATGCTGCTCTGGGCCGCACTTGGAGGAGCATCATTGGGAATATGCAGGTTGCTGCAAAGGCAATGCCAAGGCTACCCCCCCCATTCCCCCCACAATGGATGGCACTCCTTGCCCCCATGTCCCTACTTGTTCGAACTGTGGTGCGAAACATGCTGCTAACAATCACAAATGCAAATTCTGGCATCATCGCTTTGATGCTGGATGGTTCACCAGTTGCTTATCAGGTTAAGGACTTCTTTCATTGACTGCAATCAGTACATAATACTCAACTTGGAGGGCCACTATATGTGGCCATACTGCATATGTCAATTTTCATTTACTTACTTTTATATTTATTTGTCGTAGGTAGTATACATTCTGTAAGATGGTTTGGTGGCTTTAATTAGTTGGTAGGCTGCTGTTTGTATGCTATCCTAGGCTGCAGACAGTGCTATGTAATAAATTGTTGAAAAAAAAAAAAAAAAAAAAAAAGATGCAAGCATGACTGTTTGTCATAGCAGAAAGGTGACAGAGACAGCAGAACAATCAGTCTGATAATACTGTTAAGTTCTGAAATATTAAGCAATAATAACAGAAAAGTCAGAAACTGTTGGAACCAATCACACAGGAAACAGAGACAGAGGTAGAGGGGAAACAGAGGTGCAAGATCAACAACTGCAGAAGAATTCAGGAGTGGGCCTCAGCTTCAGCTTATGTGCTGTGCCATTCCACTGTTGGTGGCCTGATTTAGGAATACAAGAGGGGCAGGACTTAGAGGAAGCTTAGACAGGACTGAGAAGGATGAATAGTTTAAAGTTGGAATAATCAGAAATGTCAAACTAAGTTGATTATCAGACTGAGGAAATACATGACTGTAATTCACTACTTATATACCTATAGAAATTGTTGGAAAGCAATAAACAAAGATAGAATCAATGGAAAACTATGCAATGTGATGAAAACATGTGATGGAGATGACAGAGACATAATGAAGACATATGACATATAATGAAAAGGAAATATATAGAAGGAAATGGGCAGTGACATGACAAGTATGAATAAATCATAAAATGGCAGGTGTAGCATAAAAGGAAATGTGAAGGGGAAGCAGAAATATCAGTATTGAGCAAAAACAGCATAAAAGGAAGAATGACTAATAATCAATGGGTATAAGAAGTGAGTGGAAGTGAGAGAGAATAATTCAGAAGTGTGCAAGAGTGTGTGGGAATATTTGGAAATAAATAATATACAAAGAAATAATAAAATATAAAACAGATGGAATAGAAAGGGAACCAAGTGGAAATAGTCAGTAATTGGTGGAAATGATCTGAAACATATGAACTGTAACAAGTACCCAGACTCCTTCATCATGACCAATGAGGAGACAGCCATCTCCACCAGCAGTTGCATCCTCGTCTCGACAGCAGCTTACTCCACCATGCCAGCCACCACTGCCACCACAGATGGAAGTAGACATGCTTCCATATGATGAGGTTCAATCAATAGAACCTTAGCAAAGACCTAATTACTTTTCTGGATTGAGCTTCAGCCTTCCTATTAGGGTGACCCCTCCTAGATCAGTTGATCCAGAACTCATGGTGATATGAGACCAATTGATACCTATTCCTATGTTCAGCCCTTCAGATGATTCTGAATATTATGAATCTTCTGATGATGATGCAGCCATCATCAGTAAAGGTAAGAAGGCCAAGAAGGGCAAAAAGAGCAAGCCAACCCCACCCAGGAGGGTGAACATATTGAATAACCAAGGGGTAAATGGCATGATTCCAGACATGTGGGGAGTCTTTCCCACTGAGGGTACTGAAGTACCTATATGTAACAACAGCCTATGTGGAGCCTTAATGTTCCATGTATACCATAGTCAGAAAACAAACATCATATAGACAGGATATGATGCTCAATCAGCCTCTGACTGAGAGTCTAATGGAGAGGCATTCAGGCACACCACTATCCCAAAGAACAACCTCCTATGTAAGTCTCCCCATGGACTGCCTACAACCCCACATCAGGTATCAGATCTAATTGATTTCATGTGAAATGCATGAAATACTATAAATCAGCATGTAAACATGTTCCTCTTACTCCAATCAATTAACCTCTGCTGTGCATCAAGATGACTTGATGAATTATATATTGAATCAGTGTGAATACAATACTGAGGTAGGACCTAGAGATATACCTCAAGAGTCATTCCACTTTGAATGACCATTATGATGATTGGTGCCCTGTTGAGGAGGAATAATAATGGAATCATGGGACCAGCATGGATTCAGACTATCCACCCCTTCCATGCCAGAATTCTTTGATTTCAACACAGTGGCCCTCTGGTTCCTTTTATATTGCAATCCAGAGGCACCCAATGCAATGAACAGAATCCTATTTGAAGCACAATGGTTGATATACCATCAATGCTTAGTAGGATATGCTATATGCCAAGCCCTTGCCCCTGACAGTGGAGCTACTTCATTATTCATGAGAATGATGGCTATATTCTTTGTAATGTCAGGATGCTATCAAGAAATGGTCAAAGAGTACAATGAGCATCACCCCAATGCTCTATTCCAAGCACAGACTGGGCCTACCTACTCACTTAGGCCTGTTGTCATGAAACCCTCACAGGCTTGCAACTTGAGCCTGCATAATACTGGATGAATCCTAATATATAACCAGATTCCTGTGTCCTGGATTGACCATATCTACTTGTATAGTCTGTGGTATATGAACCGCACTTACTAAGGAGACACTGTTAGTCATGACCTATATGATCACTACAACGATGAGTGACTTGCATGCCTCACATGAAATGGGATTTCCTGTGCAATCCCCAAATGGGATGGGTGGAGACACCCATCCAATGAGGACCTTCAACATTTCTGGTTATTCAAGGAGAAATATGCTATTCAACGTCAACAGCCTGACTCCTAGTTCTATCAGGGCTGGCTGAAGATTGGGGAGTTCCCCTACATCACTCACCTCAACTTGTGACAATACCCTACTGACCACCTGTCCTTCTCTGCCAATTCACATAATCCCCCACTGATGGTTCAAACTGAACTGTCTACTATATCATTGTCATCTTTGGATTTTGACGCTCCCATGGTTGAGGCTGGATCATCAGCCTCCATTCTCACTGGAGCTGGAGCATTATCTATGGACACAGTCCCTGAAGGGGCCAATGCCCATTCTGAGGACACAGGTAGGGTTAACACCCTACCTACTCCAACAGAGTCCATGGATTTTGATCAGACCACCCCACAGGATAACAGCAAAATCACTCCTTGAGGGCCCACTCCTGCCCCTCATTAGCCACCTCCCAGTCCTGCATTGCATCACTCCATCATCACCACTATCATCATACCTCATCAAGGTACATTTTCATCATCTTTCATCACAAAGGATATTAATCCTTTACTTGGCTAAAGCTTAGACTGTATATTACAGTCTCAATGGGGGGTGTGTAAGGGTTGTACCCTTACAAAGGCCTTTCTTTTCTATCTAATTCTTTATCTATTTCTTTTATTTACCTTTTATTGGACTTAATATATTTATCTCCTGTTATCATCAAATTATTACATAATACATCATCATGTAATTCCAGTCAGCATCCCTATTCAGAAGCTGACCTTAAACCTACACTACTAGTATATACCCAATATGACATGGGCTTATCATACTTCAGTGTGATTTAAGGTTAAGTTCTAACATTTGTAAGGCAAAGCCTTACATGTCTGTTGAAGAATATGCTTCCACAGTTGGTGATATATGCCTGTGCCTCCAAGAGTGTGCTAGTTGGCTAAAGGCCTTCTCTGTAAATCAAGGCAAATTTACACCAAGCTCAGCTGTAGGTGACAAATTAGCTTACCTACTGACCTACATCTATAATGGTGGATGGGGTTATGCTGTTATTGAAGACCTTGATATTACTAAAGGTCATGCTCCTTAAGGGAGCAAGGATTTTACAGTTTTGCAACTAATGGAAAATTTATTCTTTTCACTGACCCATAAATACAACAAGAACATGAAGAAAGGCAAAGAACATGAAGTCATCCCATCTTCACAACCTCACAAAAATCAAGATGCCAATATGGCTGTCAATGCTATTCCCATTTCCACTGAAGGTGTTCAAAAACCTTCTAACATGCCAAAATGGCTCCACCCAAGCCACCTATCAAGTCCACCTTTCTCCCCATTTCTTCTGTGGCCCCAAAAGTGAGTGCTACTTCTAAATCCAATGAAAGCCCCTCTCTTCCTAAGAAGTCATTTGCAGACACTATGCATTCAAAAGCACCTTCTCCCTCTACCATTACTATCAAGCAAGCAATTAACTTGGTTGAGCTTACTAAAGCATATAGCAACAAACTTTCTGCTGAAAGAATTGTTGCCATGCATCAAGCTGCCATCAGAAGTGCTGACAGTGGAAATACTAACAACACTGCTTCCCAATCTAAGAAGAAAATCCCTATCAAAACTACAACCCAAGGACCAATGAGGAAACAAGTCCTTATCTCCTACAATGAGAAATTCATATGTGATGTCACTCACTGTCATCAAGAAATTATTGGCTCAGTTAACAGGGGCCTTATCTAACAACACTCAAAGCTACATGTCCACTCCATTGTCAAAGGGCACTCTGGTCAATAACTAGGGCTCACCTTCAATACTAACCTTGTCCCCACCCCCACAGAATCTGACATCATCCATGAATGGGTTGTAAAAGTGAACTAATGTATTAAGGATGACATCTCTATCCTCAGGACACCTATGTCCAAGTCATACCTCAAAATAGTTGGGGTAAATTACTACACACTGCCTGAATGGCATGAAGACAGTTCTACACAGCTGACAGCTGATGACGTCCTATACATCTTGAACTGCAACCCCCTTTTCAAAAAGATCACTCTCACTTCTAACCCCCATATCATGAAGGCATCTACCCACTCTGATATAGCAATCATCTGGTTTGACATCTGGGATTCCCAGAAAGGCTCCAATGCCAAAATACTTATTAACCAGACTTTCAACTTTGAAGGCAACATCACCACTATTCACATGTGCAACATGCACCCTGGTGTTCCACAGCATCAAAATTGTTGGAAATGGGGTCATTTAACCACTAAGTGCAGATTTCAAGGCTGGAGATGTGCTAAGTGTGCTGGTCTGCACAAGATTGAGAACTATCATATCTTATCAAGCTGCTGCAAAGTAAACAAGAAGGCTAAACCCCCTCATGTTGCCACTCCTGCTGATGAACCATGTCCTCACAAGTTCAAGTGTCTCAATTGCAAAAATGATCATCTCACCAATGATAAAAATTGCTCATACTGGTGCAACTGATTTAACAAAATTTGGCATACTAACAAAGCTGAGGAAGCCAAAGCCCAAAGGGCACAACATATTGAACTCACTATTCAAAAGTGTAACAATTCTGCTTCTACACCACAGGACCAATGAGGGTCCATTGTTCCCTCATGAATAATTTCTCCATTAATAAATTAAGGATTCTTTCTTTCAATGTTCATCATAATTATACAGTTATGGAAAATATTCTAAATGAATTTTTTTTTTTAACTCATAAATTTATATACTGGTGCACAATAGCAGTCCAGTTGCAATGACTACAATAGTATGCTACAATTACTCTACAGGAAACTGAAATTTCCCACAGCTTAGCTGAACATAGCAGCCTACACTAAAGATAGTCCCTTCCTACACCCAGGGGTAGACAAAGAGAGGGTAGAGGCCCTTGCCCCCCATGCTGTTCCAGACACATGCAGGGCACTAAAGTGAGACTAACACAGCCCCCATCAGCTGCCAGTGCCAGGCCCCCAGAGAACTCAGCAACTGCTGAAGAGTGGCCACATCATTCTTATCCCCCAGGGAGGTGCACAAAGGAGAACACTCTCAGGTTCTCCTTGCAAAAATCAACAAGCTCCTTCCACAACTTGGGAAAGTGCCTGAGATCACCAAAGTCTGCACAGTCAGTCAAAATATGCTCATGAGTCTGCAAGTGTGCAGATCTGCAAGGGCATGAGTGGTCATCAGAGAGCTTAAACCAGCATCTAAACTCCCCAATTGGTGCATGTTTCAAAACCACCCAGCAAACCCGGGCACAGAGCAGAGAATCATGCAAATATTTAAGCCATGTACCCCCAGAGAGGTAAGTGGGCATCAAACACTTGCCCCTTTCATCAGTGAGGTGCAAAAAATCTCTTCCAGAGGAGCTCAATGAAGTGAACTGCCTAGTCCACTCATCATGACAATCCTGAGCCTCAGCTGTCCTAAGATAATTAAGAGTTGTGAAGGGACACCCACAAGCTCTCAGGCTGTAGAGTCTGTTGTGTAGCAATGGACCATGTGATGTAATGGCCACTCCAAGGAAGAGCAAACCTGTATGAAAGCCAAGGTGTGAGAGGAATCTTCCTCAAGCCACCTTGCATTCTAAATGATATGATAGATGATGTTGATATTGTTTTCTTTCAAGAACCTGCCTGGAATGTCATTAGACAAACTGTTTCTACTGATGACCTTCTAGGAAAAGACATTGTTGGAGCCCCACTTCACCCCAACTGGATTTACATGCCTGTAACAGATGCATTGCCACAAATAATGGCATACATCCATTAATGACTTTCTCAACTTTGACTCTCTGTTCAAACTCATCTCACTAATCTCCCTCATGACATCATCATCATCTCCTTGTCTCATAACAACACCCTACATTTCCTCACGTCAGTATATTCTGACTTGAAACACACAGTGCTCAAACACATGTTATATTGTGCACATTTCCTTCCTGTGTTCCTATACATTGGAGGTGACTTCAATATCCACTCCAAATACTGGGACCCAAATTACTCTTACCACTCCAAATATGCTGATCAATTATGTAATCTCATGGCTGACCTAGGCCTAGACTGATTACCTCCAGCTATTCCAGGCCCCACCCACTTCCCTACTGATGTCACGAAAAACTCTCAGTAATTGATCTGATGTTTGTTTCAAATAAATATGAGGTAGATAACTGTCTCATCCTTGATGACTGATGAGATCAATCTGATCACACCCCCATTATGGTTACCCTCCCTATTAACCTGCTTATCATTCCTATTAAGAAGCAATCAGTCAAACTGAATTTGGCCAAAGAAGAGAAATTTCTAATAGAGTTGGTGGAAGGGCTTGGAGTGCTTCACCACACTAATCTTTTGATGGAAAATGATATCAAAGCATTTTCTGTGCAGATGGCTGGCCTTATTAAGTTATCATGGGACAAGTATGTGACTATGAGTACCATTATATTGTACTCTAAGCCATAGTGGAATAAAGAGTGTAAAGCAGCTTTGGAGGCATATAGAGAAGATAAGACAAATTTGAAGTAGAAGAAGTTTAGGAGGACAACTCATGCCACCAAATAAGAAATTTTTGATGCCAAGATTCACAAAATCACTAAATTTAATGCAAGACTCTGGGACCTTATGACATGGGCCAAAGATTGCAAACTACTGCCTGTTAAAGCCATCTAATATAAAGACAAGCCCTGCAATTCAATGCAAGAGCTATAGAAAGCCTTAGACAATATCTACAATGTGGCTAAAAATCAACTAGTCAACAAGGCAATTTTGGAGCAGATAGACAACATCCCATCAAAATCATGGATTCCTTTCACAATATCAGAAATACAAAACTCACTCAGAGTATGTGCCAACAAGTCAGTGCCAGATATGGATCATATTATATAGTGTTATTTAAAAATATTATTTCAACTAAACAGTCATGTTCTGATAGCAATTCTAAAGCTTACTAATGCTTATCTGAATATAGGATATTTTTCTAAACACTTTAAGGAATCAGAGTCTGTTATCATTCCCAAACCCAACAAACTCTCATATGACACTACTAAAATGTTTTGTCCTATTGTACTACTAAATACTATTGGCAAGCTCATTGAGAAGATGCTTGCCAATTACATGCAATTTGAAGCTAGCAAATTTGGCACAATTTTCCTCTGTCAATTTGGGGAAATCATTCAAAAAAGTGCCAAAGATGCTGGCATTTATCTCACTCACCTTGTTTGTGCTAGCTAGGCCAGAAAGCTACATACCAGTGTTCTTGCTTTTGATATTGCACAATTTTTTCCTTCTCCCAATCATTCATTGTTGATAGACATTCTTTGCAAACAGGGCTTTGCTCCTTGTGTTGTCAAATTTTTCACCAATTATTTAGTGGGTTGCTCCACTCAGTATTTGTATAACTTTGATTGTTCTTCCTTGTTTGATGCCAATGTTGGCATTGGGCAGGGATCTGCTCCTCCTCCTATCTTGTCTAGACTATACCTAGCACTCATCCTCTTTATTGCTGTTACAGTGAATTTTCATTTAAACATGAAACACATTATAAAGTTGCAAAGTAACACTGCATGCGCACTAGATAACACCATTCAATGATCCCATAATATATTATAAGACCACAGGATTTGGTTTAACAACCTTGCAAAGCTAAATAACTTTGGAGCACACCAGTTAACATCAGTATCCTTAGTATGAGCACATAAACATCATATGTCTCCAACTCATGATCACAGGTAGCAGCAGCTATGGAATGGTATTGAGACCTAGCAGTAGCAGTCAGAATATGTATCCTATGACCAGTTGTGAGTTCTGGGCCTCTAAATCAGGCTAAAGATCCAGTCTCAATGACTTAGTAAAGCTTCTTACTATGCATACACACTCATATACATTGATCCAATGTACCCACAGTCAGAGCTTGAGTTCTGATGCCCAGACTGTGCACAGGCAGGATAAATAACTCAATATGGTCTAGTAGTCAGTGACTCAGGCACACTCCACCAGAATGAAATTTGGCTTTATGGTGAGCCAATCACAGAACCAGTTTCAGATATATTCCACATGATAGACTATTCTTATTTATATTCTTTCTTTCATTGGACTGTCCTTAATTCCATGGAAATATGATATTCAAACCTGTTATTTGTCATGCTGTAATTCTGTCATAGCTTTGTATTTGTTTTACCTCATTCTTGAATATATAAACCACCTCTTAGGATGTATGTTGAGCAAGAAACCCACTTGCTATGGCTGCACTCCAAGGATTGTGTATAAAACAATCATCTAAAGTGTGTGCTTAAAGGTATATTGAAGTTTCTTCAGTCAGAGCACCAGTAGTAGAGAAATATAAGCCAGAACTATATCACATAAACATCAGATTCAATAAGTTGAGAACTATGAGCCCAATTATAAAGATTGGCCCCTTGTGTATTGTATCTACAAATTGGCTTTGAAGACATCATGCAGTTTTAGTGTGACCTGTAGTGTTGAGTGTAGCTCCTTGGGCATTCTGGTTGCATTAACTTGTGTTATTTGGCACTTATAGTAGTTGTGGTAGCTCCATAGCTTGAGTCTTGAAGTTAAAATGATTAGTGTCTTTTGCTGTGAGCTCTCTATTACAAATGCTCTCCTGACTTGTCTAAGTTGTCCCCAACCCTCTAATAACTTCACCTATCCCTTTTATCTGTGTTTCCCCTTCGAATAATCTCCCTATTGATTTATCTCCCCACAAACTTGCATTACGAGCCACAGTTTGTGATTTAATTAATATCCATCTATCCCTACACTACCAATTACATTTCTGCCTCTTTATTGTGAGTTGCTCTGAAGAGGCAGAAATGTAATTGGTGGTATAGGGATAGATGGATATTAACTAAAATCACGAACTGCAGCTCATAATGCAAGTTTGTGGGGAGATAAGTCAATAGAGAGGATATTTGAATAGGAAACACAGAGAAAAAGGGTAAACAAAGTTGTTAGAGTGTTGAGGATGACTTTAATAACTCAGGAGAGTGTTTGTAATAGAGAGCTCGCAGCACAAGACACCAATCATTTTAACTTCGAGACTTGAGTTATGGGGCTACCACAACTGCTATAAGTGCGAAAGAATACAAGTTAATGTAACCAGAATGTCCAAGTAGGTACACTTGACACTACAGATCACACTAAAACACCTCAGGTGCACTGACTCAAACTGCATGACATCTTCAAAGCCAATTTGTAGATGCAATACACAAGGGGCCAATCTTTATAATTGGGCTCATAGTTCTCAACTTATTGAATCTGATATTTATGCAATATAGTTCTGGCTTATATTTCTCTATTACTCGTGCTCTGACTGAAGAAACTTCAATATACTTTTAAGCACATGCTTTGGATGATCATTTTATACACAATCTTTGGAGCACAGCTGTAGCAAGTGGGTTTCTTGCTAGACATAGGTCCTAAGAGGTGGTTTATATATTCAAGAATGAGGTAAAACAAATACAAAGCTATGACACAATTACAGCATGACAAATGACAAATTGGAATACAACATGTCCATGGATTTGAGAATGGTCCAATGAAAGGATGAATATAAATAAGGAGAGTCTATCATGTGGAATATATCCAAAACTAGTTCTGTGATTGGCTCACTGTAAAGCCGAATTTCATTCTGGTGGAGCGCACCTGAGTCACTGAGTACTAGACCATACTGAGTTACTTATACTGCCTGCATGAGGTCCGGACATTGAAGCTTGAGCCCTGATTGTGGGTACACTGGATCAATGTATATGAGCACATGTGCATAGTAAGAAGCTTTACTAAGTCATTGAGACCAGATCTTTAGCCTGAGTTAGAGGCCCAGGACTCACAACTGGTCATAGGGTACACATCCTGACTGCTACTGTGACACCTCGATGCCATTCCGTAGCTGCTGCTACCTGTGATCATAAGTTTGAGACACATGGTATTTGTGTACTCATATGAAGGATTCTTATGTTAACTGGTGTGCTCTGAAGTTATTTAACTTTGTGAGGTTGTGTTAAGTTCCGAGCGGAGTAGAGAGGGATTAAGCATGGGAAAGTCGGGAGTTGTCAGAGATGATCAACGCGGAGGCAGAGACAGAGACAGAGGTGCAAGATCGGATGAGAGCAGAGAAAGTCAGGAATGGACCTTGGCTTCAGCTTATGTGCTGCACTGTTCCACTGCCGGTGGTCCAATTTAGGATCATGAGAGAATAAGACTTAGAGGGAACTGAGGGGACAAATAGTTTAAAGTCAGAATAATTGGGAATGTTGAACTAAGTCGATTATCAGACTGGAGAATACATGACAGTAATCTGCTACTTATATACTTATGGAAAACATTGGAAAGTGATCAACAAGAAACAGAGTAAACAGAAAACTACGTGACACAATGGACATGTGATGGAGACAACAGAGAGATAATGAAGTTACATGACATAGAATGAAGAGTGAGCATATAAAGGGAAATGGGCAGTGACATATGAAGTATGAATGAAACCATAAATGGTGGACATAGCATAAAAGGAAATAGTGACTAATAATCAATGGGAATAAGAAGTGTATGGGATCAAAAGGAAGATAAGCGGAAGTGTGTGGGAATATTCAGAAATGAATAATATACAAGAAATGCTGAGATATAAAATGGTAGGAATAGAAAGGGAATAATGCAGAAACAGTTGGTATTAGTCAGAATTTGTCCAGAACGTACAAGTTGTAACAGTATTCCCCCCTTAAGGCCAAGCCTTCAAGGCCAGTAAGATCAATTGCATGGGAAAAAATCATGCACATCCACATATATAAGTTGAACTTCGAAAATTTTCATTCTTAACCTCCTACCATCATGTCGAGTCCTCCTGAATCTCAAACTCAATGTTCCCAAACCCCCACTATTAGTGCAGCTGAACGGTGGTGGCAACTTGCCAAGACAAGATGAGTGTGAGAGGAGGCAATGAGGAAGGTGGAGGAAGAGAGGTTGAGGGCAGAAGAAGAGGAGCATTGGGAGGAAGAAGAATTGGTGAGGATAGAGGAGGAAGAACACTTGGTGAAGGAGCATGTAGAGCATGAGAGGATTCAGTGGGAGGAATGCGAGAAGGTGGAATGTGAGCAGGAAGCAGCAGAAAGATGTCAGCTGGAGGAGGAGAAGGAGAAGGCAGCAGCAAGAGTGAAGGAGAAAGGTAAGGGCCAGGCTCTGCCTCAAGACGAGTTGATGGCAGGATCTTCATGGGTGGCATCAGAAGGGTCAAGTCAGAAGTGGGCACAGGAGGACAAGGAGGATGAGGACGAAGAGGAAGAAGCTGCAGTCATCAAGAAACTGTGAAAGAAGAGGGGGCTGATGATTACGATATGACCTAGACCAGTGATGGGTGGCGAGAGGAAGTGCCAGAGGTGTCACGACCTCAGTTTGGACTGTGTCATTGCCTCGCCGAAAGGGTAAGTGTTTCCTATTTGCCCAAATGAACTAATGACTGATTTTTTCCTAGCGATGCAATGACTTGGTCCTGTGGGCTGTGCTATGAGCACAAGAAAAAGTGTCAGCTGATGATGAAGTCACTTAACCAACTGCTTATCGACATCAATGAAGGTGCAATGAAAGCACTCATCAGCACCATCGACAACCTAGTCACAATTGCTGACCAGACATATTTCTGCCTCGAGAGAACCCTGGATCTGATGGACGAGTATATGTTGTGGAAGATGGGGTGATTGTCGGGAAGTTTGAGTGGGAAAACAGTGGAGGATGACGAAGAGGCAGAGGCTGAGAAGGGAGGAGATGAGATGGAGGAGGATTAGGGGCATCGGGGCTGCTCTCTTCCGCTTTCTTTTGGGACTGCTATGCATATTTTGGACAATGACTATACTGCTGTGAAGAAAAGTGTGAATTAAGAAAAGAAATCGAAAATAATCAGAAGGAAGCGGCAAGGGGACTTGGTGAAATTTTTGAAAGGGGTGAATAGAAGGAAAAAATGAAATGAGGTGGAAAAGGTTGGAAAGGAAGCGGAACAATGCAGAGAGAGGCAGAAGATGAGAACTATGTACATAGAAAGGAATAGAAAGAGAGAGAGAGGGAGAGAGAGGAAAAATGAGGACATAGGGGAGATGTTCGAGATGGAGCAGAAAATATGTGGAGGTGAATGGAAGTTGGTGGGATATAGTGGGAAAGCAGAAATTATGATATACAGATATGGAGAGATAGGAAGACTCATAGTAAATAAGAGAGAAATGGGAATGTTTGGAGATGAGGCGGAATCAGAGACTACATAATTAGAGGAAATGGAAATAGACAGAAATTGAGCAGAATGGGGAGGTAATAACTACAAAGAAGAGAGAGGTCCCAGTTTATGGGGATAGGCTGCATGGAAGTTGGAAATGAGCTTGGGGGCGTGTTCAAGCTTGGTAGCAGGGAGCCAAGATGATTTGTCTTCAGTGTCTTCATAACCCAACCAAATGACTTTGTAAAGGAGCTTGCACACTTGGTGCTGATCGATTTTGGAGTCAACAATGTGACCAATTTCAAACTCAGGCTCTCCATCAATGATGACTGGAGCCAGAGGCAGAGCAGAGCAGGTCAGGAACAGATTGGGAGTGGATGGTTCAAGCATGGAGACATGGAAAACAGGATGGACAGTGTGCATGGACTCAGGAAGTCAGAGGGTGAAGGAATGGGAGCCAGGTTGTGTGATAATTTCATATGGACCAAGGTATTTCTCTGAAAGCTTTTTAGAGAGATGGGTGGTGTGGAAATACTTAGCTTTCATGAAAACTTTTTGACTGACTTGGAAATTGGGAGCAGGCAGGTGGTGTGCATCAGCAGACCATTGGTAACACTGCTGTGCTTCAGAAATTTCCGATTTTAGGGTGGCTTGAAGTTCATCTAGGTCGACTGCAAACTGGCGGGTGTGGGCAGAAGCAAGGTCACATTTGGGATACACTGTGATGTTCAGGTGGTACCCTTTGGTAGCAAAAAATGGAGAGACACCTGTGGTGGCATTGGGTGCATTGTTAAATGCAAACTCTGTGAGCAGAAGGAGTTCGGCCCAATTATCCTGTTGGTAATTACAATAGACTTGGAGATATTGTTCCAGAGTCTGGTTAGTATGCTCAGTCTGACTGTTGCCTTCCAGGTGGTAACCTGAAGTGAAGTGTAACTTCATATCCAATGCTTCACCAAGCAATCAGAAGAAGTGGGAGACAAATTTGGAACCTCAGTCAGAGGTAACATGAGCAGGAACACCATGCTTTGAGAAGACATGGAGTACAAACAGACATGCCAGATCAGCAGAAGTGATGGTGTCATGAGTGAGGATGAAAATACCTTGCTTAGATAGTCGGTCGACGACTACGAGGATGGAATCAAAGCTGGAAGAAGTCAGTAACTTCTTGATGAAATCTACAGAAATGGAATCCCATGGCCAATCGGAAATTGGCAATTGCTTGAGGTTTCCATAGGGGCGATGACGCTGGGACTTAGAACACATGCAGGTGATGCAGGACTTGCAGAATTCCTTGACATTGGTGTGGATTTCGGGCCAAGTGTACTCCCGACATATGAGCTTGAGAGTCTTGTTTTAACTGAAATGCCCTGCAAGCACATGGTTGTGCTTGTATTGCATAATGCAGAGGCAGAGGTTGTCAGAATCAGGGACATAGATCCTGTTGTTGAGGCAAAGAAAACTGGTGGAATCAACTGACCAGTGGCCTTCAGGATCAGAAAGGTGTTTAGTAGCAATATCATCAGAGGGAAGAGCAGAAATGATATCAGAATGCAGCTTTTCTAAGTCAATTATAGTGGCTGCATGAAGGGATGGAGAATGAAGGTAAGTGGTGCATACTGATGTGGATAGCTGTTCTTGGGTGAAGACTGGTTGGAAGTTGTGCAGGTTGACTGTAGCATAGCCAGTATTCCCCCCTTTCAGGTAGACGTCCCAACATCTAGTCAGAGCATCAGGCTTGGTCAGTGGGTTAGTACTTTTGTAGTGCAGAAATACTCAAGGTTCTTGTGGTTGGTAACAATGTCAATCAGGATCTGGTTGACCATAGCATAGCCAGTATTCCCCCCTTTCAGGTAGATGTCCCAACATCTAGTCAGGGCATCAGGCTTGGTACCAAGTTTACCTGGGCAGAATCTAATGACGAGGTTGAATTGTGAAAGAAGTTCACTCCAGTGGGCCTGTCAGCTATGCAGAAAGCCTCGAAAATCACTAGGAGTTCTTTGTCGTGAGTGTCATAATTAGATTCAGCAGTACTAAAAGTGTGGGAATAAAAGGCAATGGGGTGTACTTCACCGTCCTCAGCAATAATTGAGAGGATTGCAGTGAGGGCATAGTTGGAAGCATCAGTTTTGACTATGATCTGAGTGTCAGGTACCCAATGGATAAGGATGGGAGCTGTAGTAAAAGCATGCTTCAGGGAATCGAATGCCAATTGGCACCATTCATTCCACTGCCACTTGATAGCTTTGCAAGTTAGGCAGGTCAGTGAAATAACAATGTCTGAATAATTATAAATGAATCAGCGGTAGAAATTAGCGAAACCAAGAAATAATTGAATGTCTTTTACCTTTTTCAGAGGTGGCCAGTCTTGAATGACCTTAATCTTGTCCTCCAACATTTTAAGACCATCAGGAAAAAGGATATACCCAAGATATTCAACAGACTCAGAGTGGAACTCACATTTATCTGCACAGGCATATAAGCCATGTTTTTGGAGCCACTTGAGAACCTTGTGAACATGTTTCTGATGCTCAGGGGGGTTGTTGGAATAGATAAGGATGTCATCCAGATAGACTGTAACACAGACATCAAGGAGGTCGGAGAAGATGTCATTCATGAAACGCTGAAAAGCAGCAGGAGC
This sequence comes from Leucoagaricus sp. SymC.cos, assembly GCA_001563735.1. Taxonomy (NCBI): domain Eukaryota; kingdom Fungi; phylum Basidiomycota; class Agaricomycetes; order Agaricales; family Agaricaceae; genus Leucoagaricus; species Leucoagaricus sp. SymC.cos. The sequence continues at coordinate 160,834 of KQ962310.1, read as the reverse complement.
GTTAGTAAGACTGAAGGGAATAACCAACCACTTGAAGGAACTGTAGCAGGTCTGAAAAGCAGTTTTCCATTCATCACCTTCAGTGATGTGGATGAGATGGTAGGCATGTCATAAATCTATCTTGGTATACAAGTAGGCTTTGCAGAGAGTATCCAAGAGGTCAGAAATGAGAGGGAGAGGGTAACAATCCTTTTTGGTGATGCAGTTGAGACTGCAGAAATCGATGCAAAGATGTAGGGAACCATCTTTTTTCTGAATAAAAAGAACAGGAGCGCCATAAGAGGAGAAAGTGGGGTGGATGAAACCAATAGAAAGATGTTCATCAATAAATTCTCAGAGAGTGGCAAGTTCTGTCTGGGAAAGGGAATACATCAGACCAATGGGAGGTTGAGAACCTTCTTTGATATTGATCTTTAAGTTGTAAGGCCAGTGAGGGGCGAGGGTATCAGCCTGAGCCTTGCTGAAGACATTGGCAAATTCATGATATTCGGCAGGCATGTTGGAAAGGTCTACTGGTGTATCAGAGACTTGAGAGGCACCAGCGGTAGCAGAGATGGCTGAGAGGCCTAGACAGAAATTACAAGAACTGGGGAGACAGGAAGCACAGAGGAATGCAGCGGCATTGATAAGGGATATGGAAGGCCAAGGAATGTCAGCAGTGGAGGATGGTGAATCCAGAGTGGAAGAGGGTGGAGATGAGTTGTCAACAGAAGTGTGAACTGGGGCATTGGCTGGTGCAGTCTGAGCAGAAGATGAGGTGGTGGAGTCAAGTGGTAGTGGTCAGAAAGAGATACTGCTTGAGGCCCAGTCAATCGATGGATTGTAGCAGGCAAGCCAGTTATGTCCAAGTACCACAGTGCAAGAGGGATCCAACCGAGTGACGTAAAGGTCAAGAGGAATAGATTCACTAGTTGGGAAGACAGTGGAAAGGTGCACTAGTTCTGTAATATACGTGTTCGAAGTTCCATCAAAAAGCTTTAATTCAACTGGCAAGATAGGGGGCATAGGAGCAGAATGTGTGCAGATGAAATCAGAGTCGATGAAACAATGTGTAGAACCACTATCAACAAGAGCACAAGCAGAAGTAGAAGTTTGTCCATTAGAAAGAGAAGGAAAGGAAAGAGGAACGGAAAGGGAATTGGGGTTGGAAAGAGCGGATGTGTTGAGGCAGAAACTCTCTGGTGCACAGACAAGTTCAATGTGACCCTCATGCTGTGCAGAGTCTTGAGGGCCGCTCCTTATTTTTCCGAACCCTTGGTGGGAGCGGAAGCAGAACTCATTGCAGGGAGTTCAACATTGAAGGCACAAGCCTTTTGATTGGCCTCCTTGCATTTGCAGGTCTCGACTTGATGACCAAAGATTCTGCAGTAGCTGCAGAGATTCTTGTTGATGCAGCATTGTTTCTCTGCTTCGGTCAATTTACTGTCCTTGCCCAAGATGCTGGAGAGGTCCTTTTTGGGAGCAGGAGGTCAGTTAGAGGAGGAGGATGTGGACAGAGTGGGAGTAGAGGATTTTGCAGGTGATTGTTGTTGAGGAGGCTGAGTGTTCTTGTTGTTGTTGTTGTTGTTGTTGGGGCCTGAGGTGGAAGATGATTGTTGTTTGTTATGGGAATGGGGATTAGATGAGGGCCGATTGTTAGATGAGGATTGGCATTGAGAAGAGGAATTCTCAGTGGGATTCTTGCAGGGTTGAGAGGAGGTAGTCAGATTTTCAGTGGCATGGGTGCAGGCACGTTCACATTCACACTCCCAGTGGCGGTCATCATAGACGGTGGCGACACACATCATTTCTTGGAAGGCATGGGGCTTACCCTGCTCCCACATGCTGATTTGATCTTGAAGGCAGTTTGGTAACCCCTTGTAATACCTGTGGGCAAATACTGAATCACCCCAGTTGAGTTGACTGGAGTACCACATAGAATTGATGTTGTAGGTTGCAATTTTATCTCTGTGCTTCATATGGAGACTTTTGAGGTTCTCTGCCACTTCTCCGACCCAGTTAGCCAGGCCAAAGCATGAGTGGAGCTCCTCAGAAAATTTGGGCCAGGAATCAGCCCAGAAATGGTGGATTCCCTGGTCCTCTTGATGTAGAGAGACCTGGAACCAGGAGGAGGCAACTTCCGAAAGATAAGTGAGGGCGAAGTTCACCCTGTCAGCATCAGTGGGAAATGAGCAGGAGTTGGCACAGAAATAAAGACTACATTGAAATAGGAAGTTTTCGAGTTTGAGAGGGTCTTCACCAGTAAAGGCCTTGGGGACTCGAGCCTTGTTGGTGGTAGTAGGAGGGGCAGAAGTGCCGATGGATTTGGCAAGGGCCTCAATTGCCACTGCAAGCCAATTGGCTGTGGAGTGGGAAGGCCAAAAAGAGGAGTCATCATCAGGAATTTCTGGTTCATCATACCAGCCTTTGGGATCATCATCAGGGTCAAGATCACCACCAGGGCCATCCTTGGGGTCTGGGTCATCACCAGCCAGAGGAATGGGACAGTCTTCATCAGATTCAGAATGTGGGGTATCAGTACTGGTGCTGGAAGGAGTTGAGGGACTGGAGGGATCACGACGAGGTCGAGGAATGCCAGAAGGCAAACCTCCAGGAAGTTGCAGAGTTTGGTGGAGAGTGGAGGAGGAAGAGCCATGATGAGGGGTGGCATTAGAGGGACCAGCACGATGAGCACACAGAGGAACATGAGGAGAGGGGTAGGTACAAGCACAAGTGTTTGTCATGTTTGCAGAGTGACAGCGACAGCAGAACGATCAGTCTGATAATACTGTTAAGTTCTGAGTGGAATAGAGAGGGATTAAGTGCAGGAAAGTCAGGAGTCATCGGAGATGATCAATGTGGAGGCAGAGACAGAGACAGAGGCATGAGATCAGATGAGAGTGGAGAAAGTCAGGAATGGACCTTGGCTTCAGCTTATGTGCTGCGCTGTTCCACTGCCGGTGGTCCAATTTAGGATCACGAGAGAATAAGACTTAGAGGGAACTGATGGGACAAATAGTTTAAAGTCAGAATAATTGGAAATGTTGAACTAAGTCGATTATCAGACTGGAGAATACATGACAGTAATCTGCTACTTATATACTTATGGAAAACATTGGAAAGTGATCAACAAGAAACAGAGTAAACAGAAAACTATGTGACACAACAGACATGTGATGGAGACAATAGAGAGATAATGAAGTTACATGACATAGAATGAAGAGTGAGCATATAAAGGGAAATGGGCAGTGACATATGAAGTATGAATGAAACCATAAACAGTGGACATAGCATAAAAGGAAACATGAAAGTAAGCAGAAAACATCGGTATTGAGCAGAAAGGCATAAAAGGAAATAGTGACTAATAATCAATGGGAATAAGAAGTGTATGGGATCGAAAGGAAGATAAGCGGAAGTGTGTGGGAATATTCAGAAAGAAATAATATACAAGAAATGGTGAGATATAAAATGGTAGGAATAGAAAGAGAATAATGCAGAAACAGTCAGTATTAGTCAGAATTTGTCCAGGACATACGAGTTGTAACAGGTTGTTAAACCGAACCCTGTGGTCTATAAAATAGTATGGGATCATTCAATGCTGTTATCCAGTGCATGTGCAGTGTTACTTTGCATGTTTATGATAGTTTTCATATTTAATCAAAAATTCACTGTAACAGCTCTCTTTCTGGGCTCATTTCTATCCTTTTATTTGCTGATGATGGACTTATTATCACACAAGCAGAACAGTGGAAAGCATGCCATGATAGGATTATCTTGGCATATAGGAAGTTGGTAAAACTGTTTGAGGACTTTGGACTGGTCCTCAAACACAAAAATTTGGAAATCTTCAATTTCTCTCAAAAACATAACAACACTAATCCTTCCATCAATCTAGGATTTGCACCATACACCTCTTCTTCCCCCCTTAAACTCAAAGAATATTGGTAATATTTGTGTTTCTACTTCAATCACCAGCTTAAATTTCAAGAGCACATATGGTATTGGTTGATGAAGGCTCTTTCATCTGTCTGTGCTATGAGAATCCTTGGTAACTCAGTACATGGACTACTCCCTCATCAAAAACAACTTCTCTATTGTTCTTGTATTGTGCCCATAGCAACATACAGATACTGCCTATGGTATTTCACTGGAGCAAGGTGTGCTACTAACATCAAAGCTCTCCAAAAAACACAAAAAGTGGCAGCCCTTTGGATTACCAGTGCTTTTTGAACATCACCCACTGGTGGCATCAAGATGCTTGCTGGCCTCATCCCCATCAACTTCCATCTGTCAAAACTTGCAAAACAATCAGCCTATCATTATGTCATGCTTGATAAATCTCATTCCATACTCTCTCTTTTGAGTGCTAACAATTCCAAAGGAGCCTTGCCACACCATAAATCTGTTGACACTTTATCAAATAAAGAGTTGAAAATAGTTGGTGGTCCATTGGTGGAAGCAGATAAAATATTGATAAAAATAAATGAAAATTTTATTCCTTTCCATGAGTCCAATTACCCTGGTTTTCAACTTCTAGACAACTTTGCTGATTGTTTTTCTTTTTACAACTATGATAGGTCCAAACCTGAAGAACTCAGTGACTATTCTCAAAGACTCAATGCAGAACTCTCCTCTATCCACTCTTCTCCTACACATCTCCTCATTACCACCAATGGCAGCATCTCTAATGATAAATCTTGACAAACAGTCACTGCTTATCATATATGGCAAAATACTGTTAGTGATGGCGGGGCACATTATTGCCTTGGGGGCCCATACAGTGCCCTTCAAGAACATCCCAGATATGCCTACATTTATTTCTTGGCTGCACAGTCTTCTTTTCTGAGATTTTCTGCTTCCTGCTTCAACCCATGAATCTGCTGACAAAGCAGCCCCAGTCCTCTCCACCCCTCCTCATAGTCCTCCTTCTAAGACCACTGCTTGTCCTGCTCCAGCTTCTAAGCCTGCTTCCCCACCCCAGCCTGCTTGGTCTGCCAAGTGTCTCCCACCTCCTTCCAGTGTCAAGCATAGTTATGCTGATATTGTCTGTGATGTCACATCTTTGGTCAATTTGGCCAAGACTGTACCTGACCTTCCCTCTGATTACATTATTGCAATACATCAGGCTTCTGTCCTGCTTGCTGCTCCTAAGCAGAAAATCAAGTCCACTGTTTCTGGTCCTTCATGTCAGCAGGTTCTCATCAAGCTTGACCCCCTCCCCTCCTCTTTGCAGTTCCCAGCTTTGGCTGGGGCTGCTAATTGCTCTCTTGGCAAGAGTGACCTTTGGGTCAACTCTTGTCACTTCGCTTATGGGGGAATCTCCCTCCTTACCTCCCATGTTGCCTCCCGGGCTGGAATGGACCTAGTGGGTGCTGGTGTCTCATGCCTTCTCTCCCTCACCAAGGGTGGAGTTGAGGCTGCTCTTCCCCATTTGCAATCTTATCTTAAGGTCATGGACATTCCTTTTTTTTTTTTTTTTTTTTTTTTGATATCAACAATTTATTATGCAGGGCCTGATAGCAGTCCGTGCCCAGGTTAAAGAGACCCAGGAACTATGAAAATACAAGTCGTCAGACTACACTACATGTAACAAACCATAGCTAACTCGCAACACGTCCATAATAGCCCAAGTCCAATACTTCCCTCCCACGAGAATGCTCCCAATGAAGGTACTTGATCTAACAAATGCAGTCAGAGGGGGCTAACCCAACTGTGCTTTGGAAATAGCCCATACAGCAGCAAAGCCACCAGGGCAGAGATAATTGGTCACCCACCACCGAAGCAGCAAGCGGTGAGAGGGCATGGAGCTCCCTCAAAAGGATGCTGGCACCCAAGGTAAAGGCCATGGGGTTACCATGACAACCAGTGAGAGTATGGAGGAGCAGAGCTACAACTCCATAGAAAAAGGAACAGGGCAGAGAAGAAAACTCAACTCAACACCAGAGGGGCCCCAGTGGTAGGGACACTGGGACCAGATTGGGCACAGTGGGTAGCTGGCCTGAGACACAGGAAGAATAGCCACAGGCAAAAAAGCCCATGACAGAAATAGAGCCAGCTGACAAAGCTGACCTGCAGATGTGGGGGCCACAAAGGTGACTGGGGGACAGGCATGGTCCAAGCATGACACAGGTCTGCCTGAGCCAGCAAAGAAGCCCAGCCAACCCAAAAGGTGGCTGGCAGGCATGAGATGAATGTGGAGGGAGCAAAAACTGCCCCAGCTCAACACAGAGAAACGGCAGAGGAGAAAACTCACTCGACACCAGAAAAGAGAGGCCAGGGCATGCAAAGCACAGCCCCAGCAGAGGAAACATGAGAGAGCAGCAGCAGGAGTAACACCAGCCTGCCACCAACTCTTGCAGGCACGCCAACCTGGATGAGACAAGAGGGCATGGGGTAGAGCCTGACTTGAGCCCAAAAAGAGGGGGTGGACAAAAATGTCCCAGCCCTGATCCAGCATCGTGATCCCTTAAGCGACATGAGTGAGTGGCCTGCGAGTGACCTAGAAGGCAGCAAGGACGTAGAGAGGAAGACACCCCAGCACCAGGCATGGTGGGAGTGTGTGGGAAAGAAGGGATGGATGTTCCTTTCTTTAAGGTAGATGGTCAGCAGATCACTGCTGATGACATATGGGCAGTTATGGGGAAGTCCCATATAGCTGCATCCTTTACTCTTGTGAATAGCCCTTGGGTTATGTGCAATTCTTGTCATGCTGATACTACCACTGTGTGGTTCAACATGCTTGATTCCCAGTTGGGCACTACTGCCAAGCATCTGATTGGCACCTCCTTTCAGTTTGGCCTGGCCTTGTGCTTTGTGCATGTAGCCTGCTCTCACTCCAGTGTCTCTTTATGCCAGCAGTGCTGGTGCTGGGGATATTCTACTCATACCTGTTGCTCTCAGGCCTCCCAATGCCCTTGGTGTGCTGGTCCTCATACTGAGGCCAGCCACTGTCACTATGCTTCCTGCTGCAGAGGTAACCCCTCTGCAAAGCTGCTCCAAGAACTGACCCTCACAGGAGCCCCATGCCTGCATGCCATGTGCTGTGTGAACTGTAAAGGGGATCACAGTGCTAGTGACCAACAATGCCCCTTCTGGCATCACCACTTTGACTGGGGGTAGCTAGCTGAAAAGTCAGCTCCTTTGGACTTGCAGGAGGTGCTTTATGAGATCTCTCAGAAGACAGCAGAGGCTGAGCACAAGGGTAGGTGTGCACTTGGCCATCACCACTAAAACTGAAATATTGACAAGGCTCCTGTTGCAGTGCGAGATGGGGGCATTAGTGGATTACTGGTTATGATAGACATTTCTACTCTCTAGCTGTACTGTAGTCTTATAGTTGTCTCTGGTTCTATTTGTCACAGTATTCCAGGCTACTAACCCAGGGACGGACTGCTATCATGCACTGTCTAATAAATTTTTGAGTAAAAATAAAATAAAATAAAATAAATAAATACAGTAGAATGAAGTGGACTATAGTCTCAAAATCAATATGGACATTGGTGAAGAGGTGTATTTTGACATTTTACATAATGAATTGAAGAGGACCTTGGTCCATTATGAGCTAAAGGAGAATAAAGATATTTATAATAAAATAATATCTTAATAAATATAATAAAACAGACCAAGAACTGGTTTTGGAAACACTATTTCAGGGTTCTACCATAGCTGTCAAGATCACCTGACCTCAATCTCACAAAAAGTCTATGGGTTTAGCTTGAAAAATACTGAGTAAACATATAATCTCTACTTAAAGAAATTTACAAGCTAGAGAAGAGAGTAGTGATGAAGTGTGGGAAAATATCAGTAAAAGGGTATTATTGATGAGTCACAAATATGTCCACAGGGCCAATGAACTGCTCAGGAGCACAGGAAGTTACACTATCTACTACTTATACCAACTTTCATACTACTCAGACTATTGGTAACAAAACTGTTTCAATGAGTAATATTCATTCATTAATCTGCTCTAAATTTGGGTGGTGAGATTACATAATAGGATTCAGTATAATTAATGATGACATATTAGTCTAGTTCTATAAATATTTTCAGAGTCCTGACATCAGTAGTTCTATGGATATTATATTTTCTTTCAAAAAGTATAAAACATTGTTGCTCACTGTAGGTATTTCATTTTCATCATCACACATTGATAGTTAGTTGGTTAGTGTTTTGTTCCCCCTTCCTAGTAATTATTCCTAGCTACATCTCTGTATTTAGTTAGGCACAGACTGCTTGCACACACTATGTAATAAATTGTTGAATTAAAAATAATAAATAAATAAAAAAGAACCCTGCCCCACTCCCACATCAGCACCATAATAGTCAGATGAGAATGAATTCCACAGATACTTCATCCTCCTCCCAACAAGATAAGAGGCAAAGAACCAATGAACATTTGCTGGAAACCCCTGCTGCAAGAGAAATGCCATGAGCATGTCATGGTTCAAAGACAGGAAGAGCTGAGCAATGTCAAAAGCAACAACACTCGTCTTGAGACCCCTTGCCAAACAATAATGTCTCCTAGGCAAACAGACATGACAATTAATCCCATAACATTTTGTTTTGTTTTTGTTTCAGGTTGCCAGACAACATGGGTCCTTCATCTCATCAGAAATGATAAAAGTTTCATGTCCAAAAAGTTGCCCACATAGTCCAGCCTTGAAACAAGCAACGGAACACCAAATTGCTCTGTAGTAATGCATGGGCTTACTTCACTCAGCAATTCAAGGCCTTGGCATCACATGATGACCAATGCTCGAAGTTCGAAGGGCCATACTCTCACAGATTTATTTGTATTCTGTACATAAGGAAAACAAAAATCCCGATACTAGCACGCACAACATTGGGGACTTTCGGAAAGAAGAATTATTCAGACCACAAGGTGAATCAGTCAGCTATTAAACAAAGCAACTCAGTGTTCATTGGTCATGATGTAATGATCAACATACCTGATATACCAACAGACTCCAGCATTTCTTTGACTTCCGGCATACTTGGTCGGTCGTCAGGGTTGCTTCTACGGCAAGCACGGAAAATCCGGTCAAATGGCGCTGGTGGTACAAAGTTCTCGGTATACTGCCATGGAGTTCTAGGTCCGTTTTGCAGAACGAATTCTGCAATCGTGACACCAAAGTAGTACACATCTGACTTCTCGGAGTAAGGCCACTGTTGTTCAGGAATACCATTATCTCTGGCTCGTGCGATTTCCGGGCAGTGAGAACTGCCGTAGCGAGATTCGAGGTCGCAGAGGACCAGATCCTGTCCATCATGTGAGAGGAGAAGGTTGCGAAAAGCTAGGTCGCGATGCACAATTCCATGCGAATGAAGAAAGATGACGGCATCTGCAAGCTGGAGAAGTAGTCGCCGATAATCGGATATGGATCCGTTCAAAAAAGGTTGCCGATATCGAGGGAACACTAGCTCTCCCGCCTCTGATCTTCCTAGCAGGCAGACGATATGTGGATGTCCCTTCGCCTGGAGAAGATTCTGCACCTCACTGACACATCGACACACTTTGGCGAAGTGATTTTCGGTATCGAAGGCCACGAGGGGCAGCTGACTGACAGCTTCCCTGACATCTTCGTCATCCTCGTCCTCGGATGGAATGTCTTTGTAGGCGATGTCGGTGATGTTGTTTCCCCTTATTTCAGCGTGTCCTTTCAGGGGAGGTACGTTAGCTTTAAGGCGCAAGATATTGCCGGAGAGGGTATCAGGAACGTCGTGGATTTTGACGTAGAGGTCGCCCTGGTACCAAACTTCGAGAAAATTAGCGCCGAAGTACAACGAGACCGAGTTGAGTAAAAGGTTAGATTGATCTTTCAATGCCAAATCTTCATCTCGAATGCGACTTCGCAACGAACGGAAATCGTCGTCAGCGCCTGTTCCATTGTGTTAACTTGACTTGATAGATATGGGTGAGCGTAGACGTACCCATGGATCTAATGATATTTGGGACTGGAGGAAAGGTTTTGCATCGTCGTCCGCGCGACTTTCAACCTTTTGACCAGATCACGTGATGTTAGGTCATCCTACCCCAAACACTTACATACATAGATGCTCTACCAGACTTCTCCACATCAGTGATGAGCAAGGTGTGACCAGATGATTGAACAACTGACCAGACCATCCCTGCTACCAAGTGAAGCGTTTTCGAAGTGACAATGGCTTCGAATTCGTGAAATTCGAAGCCATTGTCACTTCGAAAACGCTTCACTCGAGTGCCCGATTGCTTCTCCAGCATTGTGACCAATGACCCGACCAGGACCGTAGGAAAATTGTTGGACGTCTTCCTGGTCACTGATGACTGTTGACCATGCCTACGGCCCGGACGGGCGGGAGCACCAGAGATAATGCACTGTCACATGTGTCACAGCGAGCCCTCAATCAAGTTTGGACATCACAAAATAGCCGGAAGCTCGTGAAAATTATATCATACAGCTCAATACGAGTCTATTACACTACTGTGAGAAACCTCAACTTCTATAAGTCAGATGAGTGGGGTGTGACAAGCACCCGAAGACAACCACTGTGCTCATGGAAGCTTCGGGGGATGACGAAAACGTGTAGGTTTCCTGGCAGCCTTAGTTCCGGCCGCCGTCATTCATGGGAGCTCTACTAAAATTCGAAGCCTGGTGCGACACATCGAAGTACCGCGTGAGGTGAATGCACATCAAAGAACTCATTCCCATAATAACACGACGGCTTCATCAGACTCTTCCACTCTGAAAGTATGTACTTGGACTTCATTGCAACAGATTTGGAGAAGCTCATCAAGTTGTTAGCTGGATGGCAGATTCTTCTAGGCTCTCATCATATCCGATGAACTGGACATGAGAGAGGGACTCTGCTGCGGCAACAGAACCCTTGCCCCTCCAAGCTCAGTATCAGATGGCATCTCGCGAACGGCACTTTGTAAGGCACTTCCAGATCAGAAACAGATGGACACTCATCTTCCATATTTTTTACATAGAAGCAGTTAACTTTAGGTCCAGTGTCATTTCCTAGCTCTCGTGTAAGCAGCACTAGAACCGGAAGCCTCAAATTTCTAAAAATCACTGGCCTGAGTCAAGGAAGTGAAGAACACAACCAATTGCAGCTGTGGACAGCGGCCCGGCCAGGTACATTTTAGCTCCTGGTTGCATGCAGACATTGCCTCGCCCACTTGTTTAGTAAATATATCCTATGGCGGGCACCAACATAGTTCAATTGTGATAACGGCGGTACATTCTTGGTTTCCTATTCACACCACCTAGCACTCAGAAAGCATTTAAGGACATGTTGAAAAGAAAATCAGGATCAGCTCGATCCTTCGTTGCCATGGCCCAAGCTGTCCTCCCCCCTCCCAGTCTTCCTTCAATGGAACTACCTCCACACGAACTCTATAACGTACTTCCGACCCTGCAACACGCTGAAGATTCATTCTCAGCGGAAGACCGTCGGCGGCTGTTCCCCGACCTAGCGCGTCTTCTTGAGGCTTTCGGAGGTGTTTGGGGGCTTGTACTAGTCCATGCCCATTGTGCCCTGTCGTCAGATGAGGCCATGGTCTCTCGTGCAAACATTACTCAACCTGAAGTGTGTTCGACCGACATTCCCATCTTTCCCGAGCGCTGGCTTTCCGATGGCCGCGCGTTTGAATTCACCCTGAATACTGTGACGGGTGAGGGACTTCTTCAGCTTGATGGTTAAAATGATGTCGTTGACAATCTTTCTGGTTTTAGAGTCTCCTCCTAATGAGCTCTTGAAAGAG